>CAEFZX010031572.1:0-18725 GCA_903066825.1 Alfaro cultratus | reverse complement strand
TAGGGGTTACAGGGTTGTGACTAGGGGTTACAGGGTTGTGACCAGGGGTTACAGGGCTGTAGCTAGGGGTTACAGGGCTGTAGCTAGGGGTTACAGGGTTGTAGCTAGGGGTTACAGGGTTGTGACCAGGGGCTACAGGGCTGTAGCTAGGGGTTACAGGGTTGTAGCTAGGGGTTACAGGGTTGTGACCAGGGGTTACAGGGTTGTGACCAGGGGTTACAGGGTTGTGACTAGCAACCAAAGAGGATCAGGCAAACACTTTTAGTGTGTAAGGCGTAAACAATGAGTGCAGATCCTGCAACCAAAGGGGTTAATGAGCATCAAAGTCCAGACCTTAATGTGATTTACCTGAAGGTAGAATCTTGAGAGATCTATTGGTCTATTTACTTCATTTTAAGGGCTTTTAGGAACTAATTTCCTAATCATGTTCTGTGACACGGGACTTGGAAAAAGGGTGAACTTTTATTAACCATGACTGTGTTGCTCTTTGTCTACCAAGCAACCCAAAGAAAAGGTTGGATTCTAAACACCTCCATCCAAGCAGTGCATGATGTAGTAAATGAATGAATAAATGAAGGAGATGAAGGAGACGACATGCCTGCAGGATTTAAATGAGAATGTTGAGGATTGCAGGTTTAAGGCACCTTGGAACCCTGATGTGTCCTTAGTGGTGGGTTACCCACCCGCTGGGATGCTTCTATCCTTTCCTGCCTCCTTCTGCCGGGCTGCAGGAAGAACAGCATTTATTGATTACAGCAACGGTCGTGTCTTCTACTCTCTGACCGTCAGATACAATCAAACAAATAAAAATCACACCCATGAAGTTTACCACGATGCGACAAATTAATGTAAAGAGAGAAATAGGCGGACACGGACTGGACCCTGCAGGCAATCTTCATATTAAGAACTTAGTGATGTTTAAGACAAAGAGTCAGAGATGGCAGAGGCAGTCTCAGTGGAGCGTGATTTGGGGCTTCATGTATGGCAGCTGTTAGCAGTGATGTGGTGACAGCTGAAACTAGAGCAGCGGTGGTCTTAAAGGTTCCTTTGGCTCCTGACCAAACAAACCCAATCCTCTAAGAGTCTTAAAGTGGGAAGGTGCACAAAGAGGTCGGTGACGGCAATGGAAGAAGGCGTCACTTGGGCACCAGGCCACGGGATTGTGGGTAGAGAGGGGATGCTGGACTGCAAGGGCTGAACGGAGAGGTCGGCGTGCTCGACTTCTTGCTTGTTCTGGGTCGACTGAAAGACAGGAAGCAGTGGAAGAAGACTGCTACACCACAAATAACTCTCCTTCCAAACAGCTGACAGTGGCAGAGGGCTTTCTTACCCAGACTTTGGTTTCTTAAGGCTGCTGCTGGCACTGGCAGGCGGGGTTGGTCCCGAGCTGCTGTGGAAGCCTGAAGCGTCTACTTGGATCTCATCCTCGTCTCTTAGAGCGTCCTCTAGGGCTGCTGCCACCTTTGGAGCGATGACTGGCTCCTGGTACTCCTTAGTGGTCCGAGAAGGCAGGTCCATGTCCAGCAATAGGATGTTTTCAGCCTGACAGAACCCACAACACACACACGTCGCTTATCTTCACAAAGAGTTTACACAGACTTCCATAGGTTTCTATAGCCTAACCCTGAGCCCAAATCAAACCATTAGTAGTCTGTTCCTAACCAAAACCATACCTTTAACCCTAACTGGTAGAGTGCAGTAGACCTGAAAAAAGTGAGTTGGTGAAATAATGAAAGTGGTCCTCTATATGCAGCATATACAGCTACACACACACGTTTGTATTTGTACCCATAAAAGGACTTTGTATCGACTTCCATTCATTTTTCAATCCATTCCAGATTGACCCCAGTTATCAAACTGGGATCACGTTCAGTTTATCATTCAAATTGGATAAAAAGCGATTTTACTTAAGGAAACGCAGAAGATTGAATCAAGTCACTGACTTAGCAGCAGTCTCCCATCCTGAGCATGCATGTAGCGACAGTGGAGAGGAAAAACAATCCCTTTAACAGGAAGAAACCTGCAGCTAAACTTTACACTAGTGTCAGCAGGGAGATGAGAGGCACCAGGTTCAACAATGCAGATCAGCTGAAGGCCACTGTTAAAGCAACTTGGGCTTCAGCAGCGTCACAGACTGATCTCCTCCATGCTACGCTGCACCGATGCAGTAGTTAATGGTAGAGATGTGGCCTTGTGTCATCTGACTTAGATTGGAGTCAGACTCAAATCGAAATGTCATAACTTTAGACTCGACATGATGAAACCATAAAAGACCTGACCTGGACTTCAACACCAATGACTCCACTTATGTTTGAAAAGACGATCATTACTGCCCTCCACTCTGATGTTTGTTCCGAAACAAAGAGAAAAGCAGCTCACTTTGTATCTCATGTCAGGCTTCATCCTCATGGCGATGTGAGCATGGTGACTGAGGGGCCTCATGTAGCCCACGGCAGACGGGGGCCGGGACATCATCTGATGGTCGCTGGAGCAGGAGGATGGAGAACACAACAAGTCACACTGCAGCACAGCTCCACTTCTACGTGGTCAGTTAAAACCAGATGCATAACAGGGCATAAACTTTCTTTCTAAATTTAAATCAGCACAAGTCGCCACGGTCATCTGTTCAAACTAAATTAATTGCTCACATTTGCACCGGAAAAGCATCTGATTGCTTTAGACGTGTAAATAAGAAATGTATAAATTAATGGAGTTTTTGGTTAAGTTGAGATTTCCCCCAAGTTTATGAAGACTGAACCAAACTCCAGAATATTGTTGAGCTTACTCCTCAATGCGAGTGATAGCCTTCATCTTCCAGCACTCTTCCTCATCGTCGAAGAAAGCCCTGTTGAGGATTTTGTTCTTTTCCTCCAAAGGAATGAAGTTTTCAATGATCAGATGTCTGAAAGATAAACATTCAGACTTCTTGTAGAATTTTTTTTTTAGGTTGAACTAAATATATATATATATATATATATATATATATAAATTTTAAAAAACACACATTTTGAACCACATTTTAATTTTTAGAAATAATTACAGTTGTGTCTTATGAAATCATTCACTGCAAAAATAAAACTCCTTTATAGAAAACCTTAAAAGCCTGAAGTTAAGCTGTAGTCATGCACTGAGGGTGGACATGTGTTCCATACTTGAGTTTGAGTTCTCTGGTGAGCTCGTTCTGGGTCTGTTCGTGTTCCTGCCGCTCCTTGATGTGCTCCTCCTGGATGTCCTGAATTTCTGCCTTCACCGCCTGCAGCTTGGAAAACAGCTGAAGGACACAAGATCCAGAGAAAAAGGTTAATTTGACCAAAAAGCACAAAAAAATCTCAGCACTGAATTTAACAGCCAGTAGCAAATTCTGCACATGACTTCTGTAAATCCTCAATCCTGATTTACCATAAAACAGTTGTGTTTTTTATGTTATGCTGATTTATCTTAACACTACATAGCAATTTTGGTCTGTCCAAGAAGTAAAAAAATAAATAAATAAAAGCCAGCACCTTTTTCAGCTTCTTGGTCTTGATGTCGACCTCCTGCTGCAGAGAGCTGTAGGTCTCCTTCAGCTCCAGAGTCTCTTCATCACGACTCTCCATCTGCTGCTGCATCTCTCTCTCTCTCCGTTTCTGGAAGCAAACATTTAAAGCTACGGGTTCCTGAAATGGCTCTAACCAGGCCTCTGAAGACAATCAGGTGTGGTCAAGCATCAGGCAGATCTACCACAACATGCATCAAGTCCAGAGGACTCCAAAGCACTTCACACTCTGTCTCCAAGTTGCTCTGTTTTAATCTTTATTTTCTTGTTTTTTTTTCCCTTTAGTGTTTTAGAATGAAGAACTTGGGTACTGTTCCTGAGACAGATGCTTCAATTTGAATTTTACTTACCAGCTCCTACAGATGAATAACAAACTGTGTGAGCACGTTTTTATTTTGTTTCTTTCTAATTCTTTCTCATTATGGTTTTCAAATTTCTTAGGACAGAAAAGCAACCGTCACAAATCATGGAATAATTCAAAACATGTAGAAACACTGTTGGTTTGAAATGTGCCGGAGAGTTCCTCCGTCATTCCAGACTTTGGTTGGACTCTGAGTTCACCTGTTCAGCAATCTCCTGCCTCCTCAGCTCCAGCATCCTCTGCTGCTCATTGGTGTGATCAACAATATTTTTCCCACCTACAAGAAGCTTGCTCTCCATCGCCTGAGTGATGCACAAAGTTTTAAAGAATCAAGTCAGACTGGAAAATACAAAGTGCCGATGAGAACAAAAACCTCTAGATCACAGGTGTCAAACTCCAGTCCTCAAGGGCCGCTGTCCTGCAGTTTTTAGAGGTGCCACAGGTACAAACCACTGGAATAAAATGGCTTAATTACCTCCTCCTTGTGTAGATCAATTCCCCAGAGCCTTGCTAATGACCTAATTATTCTATTCAGGTGCAGCAGAGGCACATCTAAAAGTTGCAGGACACCGGCCCTTGAGGACTGGAGCTTGACACCCCTGCTTTAGATAGAAGGTTGTTTTTTTTTTGCTTACCTTAACTTTAGCTGAGAGCATTTCACCGACTTCTCTTTCTTTCTTCAAGTCTTCCATTTTCCTCTCCTTTTCCCTGAGCAGCCGATCCTTCTCCTCAGCCACCAGACTGTGGTCCTCCAGGACGGCCTTCTTCTCCCGCTCCAGCTTCTCCTGCTGCTCTCTCCAGTAGTCGCCGCCTCCTTCTTCTTCTTCCTCGTCCTCCGTCTCTCCGTCCTCCAGGTCTTCTCCGTCGCTTCCTTCCCCGCCCCTCCTCCTCTGCCTCCTTTTTTTCTTCTTCCCCACGCGTTTCTCCAGCTGCTCCTTCAGCCGGGCGATCTCCTCCTGGAACTCCCTGAGCAGAGCGTCCTTGGGGTCCTCGTTGATGTGCGGCTTATTCTTGATGTTCTTGGCCCGGTTGGCATAGCGCAGCGTGGTCAGGGTCTCTTCGACGTTGTAGGACGCCGGGCCAATGTTGGCGACCATCACAGTGCGGGCGTTTCCCCCCAGGGAGTCCTGCAGCAGGCGGGTGAGTTTGGAATCTCGGTAGGGGATGTGGCTGCTCCTGCCGTCCACCAGAGCCGATATGACGTTTCCCAGGGCGGAAAGTGACAGGTTTATCTTAGTGGCTTCTTTCAGTCTCTCGCCTTGAGCACCGGTCTTTGTCTGCCTTTCACTCCCAGCCAAATCCACCAGGTTCAGCTTACCCACTCTGATGTGGTTCTCTCCATCAACGCCCAACTCGCTGCACTCCACCGTGATGACAAAGATCGCATGAGAGCGCGAGCTGTGCTCGTTCATGTTCGTGGAACCAACCGAGCGGTTCTGGTTGCCCACGTTCATCACGTGTTCAATCTCCCGCGCGCTCTTGGTGACAAACGACGAAAGGTCCTTCACGTACACACCCGTGTCGGGCCGCTCCCGGAGCTCCAGGCGGTGGGATTGGTCTTTGGAAAGCAGGTCCCGGATCTCCTCTTGGTAAATTTCCAGATATGACGCTCTCACGAGGTACTGCTGGTTCTGGGAGCGTGAAATGTGCGTGAATATGTGCTCAAAGGAGTTGGGGATCACCCCTCTCCTCTCCGGATCATTTCTCACTCCCTCCATTGTGTACGTCTTTCCAGTCCCCGTTTGGCCGTAAGCAAAAATGGTCCCATTGAAGCCAAGGAGAACAGAATCGACTAGAGGCCGGAAGGTTTCGTCATACAGATCTATTTGTTTCGAGTTAGAGTCGTAAACTGAATCAAAAGTAAAGACTTTGGGGAGTTCGCTGGCTTCCCGCGGGTTCCTGACCATAATCTGACCCAGTTTGACATCAACGGCAACCATTTTCTCAAATTTAGAGGCCTTCTCTTTGTCATTCATGGGACGACAGCGGACCACCACCTTGACGGACTCGGAGCTCTTGGTCTTGGACATGTTGAGAAGCAGTGGCCGGTCCTCACCTCTTGACTTCCTCGCAGCTTCAGAAAGGCTTCACCGGAAAAGACGGCGGCATCTAAAGAAGCTGCGGCAGACACATGGAGTTCATTCATCTCAGCAACACTCACCGTTTTCGTAAAGATTTCTTAGAACTTTGGTTGTTTTCTCCTCATTTTCAGTATAGTACAATGCCTGACCATTTTCAGAGGAAGCATTTTACTAATATTTAAGAAGTCAATGTGTGTAAGCCTCTTTCCTGCCCTTAAACAAAGGGCTACAAAAGTCATTTTATAGGCTGCAGCTATCCTGAATTAGAGCTCTTAGCCACACATAGAGAAGATATAGAACATCATCATTTTAGAATTTGGTGCATGGATAAATGTCAGTGACACCCACAAAAAGGTCCAAGCCCCAAACCACCACAAAAATAATAAAGGCTGACTTCACTTTTGGCAAAAAAAAAAAAAAATAAAATCCATCTTAATGATCCCCAAGATAAAATATTCTAACAACTAACGAGTCCCGACTAGAACTTCTTTTAAAAGCCATAATATTTGGTGAACCAATAAATCGGCACAATTTCCTTAATTTTGTGAGATCGGTGATTGACTTATGGTTATATGTGAAGCCGATTTTTTCCACTGATCTTATCTGCCTCTGCAAAGATCTAAAATTAACAACTTTGTGCAGACATGACCTAGTGGTTGGGTCTGTCAGTCAGTCGCATTTAACAATAGTCACCCCACCGTCGCCAATTCACCAACATCTCGGCCAAAATTGGAATCGGCAGGTCAGGTGTTTTAAAGATTGGTGATCAATGACCTGATCGGTGCACCGCTACTTGGTTTAAAACTAACTCAGCACTTCATAAAAGAAGATCACGCCTACAATTAAACATAGTGGTAGTAGTTGGGGAGCCTGGGGCTGCTTCGCTGGTTCAGGACTATAATTTATGGGACCAGAAATTCTGCTCTCTACCAGTAATAGCTGAAGCAGAATGTACATCCTCAGTAAGATAAAGCACACTTGAGTTAAGCATTGGGACACTGATGATCACAGATACATTGATCCATTTCCTGATCCACTGTCTTGATTCAACCCCATGGCTGAATCAAGAAAACTGTGCAAGAAAGAGAGGCAAAAGGTTAATTCCTTTGTATTCTGCTGGACTCCAAACTACTACCTATATCAAGGATCATGCTGCATGTCATTCTGTTTTACATGTCACACTAATTGAGGAGACAAAACAAAATGGAATCAGAGGTTTGGACCTGAATGAGAAATGGAAATCACTGATCAGAGCATTTCTATGATAAATTGTCTGACAGGCTGCTTGTAACAATGTAGTTAAGTACATTGTGTTGTGTACAACTGTACTGGGTGTACACAACTCGGTTCATCCATCGAGTTTCACATCCTATGTATTCGCGAAGGATTCATGGATAAAAACTGAGTTACTTAATAACGAAACATTCCTCTGAAAATGTCAGACTGACATGAAAGACCTTCAAAATGCCAGAGAATAAACTGATAAAGACAAATTAAATGTTTTAGCACTTTTCAATAAACATGTTAAGAATGGATAACAAGGCTACGCCTAAGGAGAGTTTTACTAACTGATTAGTAAAACCTCAATAACAGGATTTGAGCTCAGCTATTCATACATTTATTGCCTCAGTAGTTAGTAATAGTAGCAGTTAATGCCGTCCGGAGCCACAACTCTAAATTAGCTAACTGAATTAAGTGAACTAACCGAAGCAGCAATGAATGACAGCCGCTGGGAGCTGTTTGTCGGTCAGCCTCTTCTCACAAAACAGTTATTACACGTAAAATTAACGTCAAAAACAAAAAAATCTTGGTGTAGCAGCTCAGCTAACGCTAGCTTAGGTGAGATACAACCCGGGGAGAGGGAGCGCAGCACCGGCCTAGCAACGCCAAACACACTGAGGGTAACCTCGGCTACCAGGACGATAGCATTGCCTGGCTAACACTCTGAAAGAAGGACGGCTGGGATTGAAAACGAACATGAAGCCCACGGACTGTCGGGGTGTGGAATTTACCGGCGAGTCGTGTCGTTCAGTCCAGAAGGTCCATTGCAGTCAAGTGAGACCTGCCAGAGAAAATTCCCTCCGAAGCCTGGATAAATCAACCGCAAATGGCTCGCGCATCTCTTCGGGTGTTTACGGTAAGTCGAGCTGCAAGCGTCTTCGCTACAAAAGGGGCGTCAACATCCGGTGCTTTTTTTTTTTTTTTTTACCTGGATAATCAGGTGAGTTCCAACAGTTTGACCATTTCTATCTGGAAAAACTATGGCCCCTACTGCGGCAATTACCTAAAAATAATTGTCCAAAATAAAAAATAAATTCGCTTAACATCTTGCACCTTGACTAACAGAAACCAACCTTTTTAAAGATTTACACCCATGGAGAATATACTTTCATGTTTTGAAAACATCATAAATTTTCACCTTTAATTTAAGCCATATTTCATAGAAATCAAACAAGAAATTGGGGCGCTATAACAATTTCTGATAGATTCAGATATACTAAATGGAGTATATCAGTGTTTGTCAACATGTTGGTGTTAACCCACATCCTGCTGGGAGTGTCAACATGCTACATGCTAGCTATAGCCCTCATGCTAACATTAGGCTTGTACCTAAAATAAGCATTTTAGCTCATTTTTCATTTATTAGCTGTCTTTATCATACTGAATGGAGAACGTGCTGGTGATGCCTCATTAAATTAAAGCTAATCATAGCATTTTGGCTAATTTGACCTTATCCACTAATGTTTGCTTACTGAATGGAGTTAGTCCACATTACTCAATATAGTGATTTTCCTCCACATGCTCTTGACTACTTTTTATTTCACTTTAGCATCGTTGTTGATTTTCAGCACCAGAACAAAGCTGGGTTCCAACTGACAGGTACACTGTGGCAAGTTAATTGCTTCAGAAATGTTCTAATTACTACTACTACTGATTTTTAAAATTGCATTCATGCAGTTGGCTTTATATAGTGGATAGACTTCACCTTCATGATGATATATTTTGATGTTCCATACTTACTGTGGACAAAACAGATCTTCATTTATCAATAACTGGCATGGCTTAAATTTTGCATTTGTCTGGTGGTTTGTTGCTGGTTTTTATAGGTCAGAAGATAATCGACCTCGTAGATGACCTCTAAAACGAAGGTGTCGACCTCCAACAAGACCGTGAGCACTTGTCACCATGACGCCACACTCAACCAGCTGTCTGGCCTAGTCAAAGCCATGGATAAGATGAGAAAATTAGTGAGGATTAACGCATGCATCTGGTGCTGGGATGAAATCAACTTTGTACATGGTTATTTGTCTTCTTCCTGCAGGGTGCGCTGTGTGATGTTACTCTGGTGGTTCAAGGGAGGCGCTTTCCTGTCCACCGACTAGTTTTGGCGGCTGGTAGTGAATTCTTTCGCCTTATGTTCACGGGTATGTGCTGGACATGTGGACTATAGGATGTTTGCAACCAAAAGGCTTCAAAGCTACACAAGATTGCCCAAAGTTTTCACTTGTTTACCTTCACACATATGAACTTGACTAGCTTCCTGTCTAGAGTTGAACCTAACAATTTATTTTATTAGATTATTTTTTTTTTTTCAGCTCTAGTGGCTTTTATTCATAGAGATGCATCTGTGAGAGGTGGAAGACATGAGGCAGAAATGAATGGGCTCCAACTCGAAGGCCTGAAGCCACCATCCACAAGTTGCGCGCTTTCCCCCGACATCACCGCCACACTTATCCTATTCTGATGAATCCAATCAAAAAGTGAAGCCAAAGTGAAATGAGAACCTAAAGGCGGCGCAGAAAAAAGCGGTACGCTTAATCCATGTCAGCAATGGATTAAACAGTTGTAATCGCTGAAAAAAGGGCACAGATATGGGAAGTGCGGGAGTTTCTACTGAATCAAATCGAGAATAATAGAAAGCTGGCCGCTCTGAGGTGTTAAAAAGAAGGAAAAAAAAGAGCTTCCAGTGCTCTTACGATCTTACTTAAAATAAGTAAGATCACTTACTTATTTTAAGTAAGCGATCTTAAAATATCGCTTCTAGTATCCCTCACTACTGTAGAATACTCAGTAGTGAGGAAGTTTCAGACTTATTGCATCTACTTAGGGCATCCTTTTATGTTGTGCCATGCTGGAATTCACAGACTGGAAATGATCGAAGTAATCGATTTGAGGAGTGACCCTACGTTTCTGGCAACGTGGTGCACATCTGCTTTTCTGTCGCGTTAATCTGTCTGCCATCATTCCAGGAACATGGCGGAGTCTGCGTCTCCTGAGGTGAATCCACAGGAAGTGGACCCTGAAATAGTCGAGCTGCTGATCAACTACATTTACACAGCGAAGCAAATACAAACCAGGCAGACATCTCATTGTGTATGAATGAGTTTGAATTTCTCTCTCGATTTAGAATCGAGCTAAACAACAGAAACGTCCAGTCGGTGCTGCACGCAGCCAGTCAGTATCTGATTGAGCCCGTGAAAGTGATGTGCGAGACGTTTCTGCAAGAAAGGACTGACATTACAAACTGCTTCGGTAAGAACACGGCACACGAATACAGGCTCTGAGAGGGGTCAATTAGAAGTGTGTTCCTGCAGGCACATGGGCCTTGGCACACTCTTTCAATTGCAAGGGACTGAAGGCGAAAGCTGATTCTCCTCAGGCACTTCAGAGAATCAAGCATATTGTCGGACTTCCTGGAACTTCATGTCACCTGCCTCACAAGCATACTTGGGAATGACAGACGTCACGTCTCTGAGGAGCAGGCACATCCTTTAAGTATGATTAAAGGGGCAGTATTATGTAAAATAGAATATTTTGAGTTTTACATCTTATGTTATTCTTTCATCAAAAACATACCTGTAGTGTTTTTTAATGAATATTTGAGATTTTATTTTTTAATCTCTGGTGACCACTTAGCCTCCTTGAAGCTGCAGTTTTCAAGTTTCCACCACAGAGGCTCTCCCACACCAACCCTCCAGTCAGCTCCTGCAAACTAGCAGCAGCAATTGGAAAACACCTGGTGGAACTGAGCTACTTCTCAGTGAAATGCTGGTAGAAACGTTGATAAAGGGTTAATAGAGGAGAGGTGTTGTGATGACTTCCTGAAGGCAGAGTGTCAGAAAAAGCTAAAGTTTCTTAAAGAGACAGTGGCCCATTTTCAAGGCATCGCATATTTGACATATACTGTAAAGCACTTTCATAACAACTGTAGGAAATGTAGTTGCTTGATTTTTACTATAAAACAGCACTATGTGGCTGGAAAATACACCATGGTGCCCCTTTAAAAAAGGATGTTGAGCCATTGGGCTACATAGACATAGACTATACATACATACATAGACTGTCATTTTCAGCTCATCTGTTTCCATCTCAAAATAAGTTTTGTCTTTTTTTTAAACTTTTGTTATAGTTTGTTCGCTTCCATCAACACAAATTTTCTAGAAACTGTTCGGTTTATTTTTTTTCTTCACTGGAGGATCTGTTACAATGTGAAGGTCGCCCCATAGCCAGGCTCAGTTGTCTGTGTGCTTGACTAAGGAATGTGTATTTTATATTTGCATCCAATAAATATTTTCACCAAGATGTGTCAGGCCTTGAAATGAATTCATGTTTTCTACAAACTAAAAGGTGAGATTAGAAATTAAAGCAGCCCCTCCCATTGTTTCAAAGATGCTTAAAGTTTAGGATTAGGTTAAAGGTTAGTCAGCTTCCCTCATATTAAAGAGTGATAACTGAGCTATATAGTATTGGTAGAATTATTGGTCAGATTTCTAATTCTGAATGAGACTAACTACAGATAAGTTTCACTATTTTTTTAGCCTTTATTTCAAGAGGAAAGTACATTGCAATGGGTATTTGCTTTTAAAGTGATGAAGTCTTGATTACTGATTTGATCAATGGATGTAGTTTCAGCATGCTGGTGATCAGCTAGCATGTTTTTGTTAGGACTGTGGGGTAATGCTGGGCTGTTTGACCTTTTTTTTTTTTAAAAAAAAAAAAAACTTTAATATCTTAGCATGCACAAATATTTGACCTTTTTTGTTTTGAAGAATAGGGGATTGGGGCTTTCTTCATGTAGGTTTTAACTGTCGGTTTAGCTTTGGCTCGCTTCCATTATTTTAACACTGCCTATGTACGCAAATGGATGTAGAACTGATTTTTCTAGTGCTGATGCTGCATAACCAACACGCTGGCCATTAACTTTCAGCAACTAAAACCTTATGTCAGCTGATGGAATCTACTTATTAAATAAAATATGACAGTCTCTTAGAAAAACATGTGACTTGGAGAATGTTTTTTTTTCTTTAGATACAAACAATCGAGGTACTTGTTTGAAACGTTGGCAAAATCTTCTTGCTTTCGCCTCAGGAAATCAGCTGATGAAACTGAACTTTGAGCTTTAAATGAATGTGATAAAAAAAAAATTTAAAAAAGCATTCTTAGAATACTGATTTATTGATTAAAAAAAGTTAATTACAAATCCTTTTCATAATGGTGTGAACTCAAAACTTAAATGAGTCTTAAAGTATGCTGTCCTCAGCGTTCCAAGTGGTGCTTGATCCTGGTTAATGCCGCTTTTCTCTGCATAAAAGGGAGACGATCATCACGGACAGAGGCTCACCAAGCCTCTAAGATGTGTTAAAAATAAATGAGCAGCAGCAGATAGATGGTGATGAAGTTCAGTAGGAGCTGGAAAAAATGTCAAAACAGTTCCCAGGGTAGCCGCTCTAATTCCCAGCCTTTCCTCCTCATTTCAGAGTAAAACTGGACCTGCCTCTCTGAGACACGTCATATAAAATATCCTCATGATCCGTTTTACTATTCCTTTGAACTTGTCCCCAGCTCAGAGTTCTTGTTTCGTTTTTTTCTTTGTGTTGGTCGGCGTCTCAATACCAAAGAAAGAGGAGAACAGGCCACGGACGTCTCTTTCTCTTTTCACGAATGCGGAGAAGGAGGAGACGCAGTTCCCAATGAAGTGGTCCGCCTGTCCCAAGATGTACAGATCAGTTTGGGCCAAGTCCGGCTGCAGGGTCACCACCTTCACCTGCAGAGAACCCCAGGGAGAGCTGCTGTTAAAAGAGGGAGGGACCAAAGCTGGGCTGGCGCTGAAAGACAAACTGACTACAGAAAGACTGAATCCTTCCAGGATTTAAGTATAATTTAAGTTTCGCTGATTTTTGCGGTGCTACTTTAGAAATATTTGCAATATTTTTTCCTTATCAAATCCCTTCCAAAATCTACAAATAGAAGGAAAAAAATAAGCAAATTGGACACCAACATTTTTATTCTTTAGAGAAATTAAAAAACTCAATTCTTGTTTCTTGCCATATTGCTGAACATGATATGAAGTAAACCTAAGTTAGTAGTGTAGAAGTATGACTGCCACCTACTGGTGGGAGTTAGCATCACCCAATCCCAGTCTTTTTGACAATTTTGTGGAATATTTACATTAGCATGAATAAATCTGTTTATTTTGCATGAAAAACTGGAAGGACCTGTTCAGTGTTACTGTAGGAGGAGCAATTTTTGCACTGCTTATTGTTATTAGTTTTAGAATTAAGCCAATCATGGCGGCAGCAAGTTGCACTAGCTGTGTTAAGTCAGTTCTGATTTCTTCACTTCCTGGTTGAGGCGCTGCATGTCTGGGGAAATATTCACTCTGGTTTTTCGGGCTGTGCAGCTGGAAGGATTTTTTTCCCTCTTATTCATTTTTGGCCAGTTTTGATGCAAAACCATGGAAACGAGGGATTGTTTTTACAATCAAGAACAGCTGATTAGCGTCTCAAAAGCTCAACTAATTCCTGAACTACAACCCCAAGTCAAAGAGGAGTGAAAGAGGAAGATCATGGAGGCCCCACCAATCATATCCTGACTTCGTCTCTCTGCTTGGCTTCTGTACCAAGATACAGATATTTAAAGACGAGCAGAGCTGCTAACAACTGAGCTGCTTGTCAACCCACCTTGCCCTTAAAGAGCTTCTCGATGTCTCTGCTGTGGGACTCGGAGTCAGTGGCGATGTAGACGGAGCGAGCAGCGGTCTTCCTCACCCAGCGCTGCACGGTCCGGCTGATCTCCTTCAGGTCGGGCAGGCAGGCACTCATGGGAAGGGGCGGGGCCGTCTGGCGGTTGTAGCCGACGCACTGCGGCGACGCCATGAAGTGAGGCCCCGTGTCGCCGCTCTCCAGCAGCTGGCAGGCGTTTTGCTGGAGAAGAAGAGGACGGGTTCAGAGCCGGACCTGCTGCGGGTCTGACAGATATTAGGCCTGTGATATATCAGGAAACCATGTGCATATATCTATATTTTCCTTCATCACATTCTCTCCTCCACTGTTACATATATGTATGAACTGTGAGCCTGATCTACAGAACCTGATCTACAGAACCTCTCCCATCATCTGACCCAGTCGATGCCAATCCTCAGGTGGATGCCCACATACGGTCTGACCAGCAGGGCGGCAATGTGCTCCTCTCCCTCCTTCACCATGTTGGCTGACCACACCACGTAGCGCTGCAGACCCACATGCTCCTCCACCACTGGGAACTGGGCCGGAGCGCCGGGCAGCGCCAGGACCGGGTGCTCAGAGGCCGGGAACCTGTTCCAACACAGGGAAATCAAAATCCATATAGCTAAAAATAATGATTAGATTGATCCGGAGCGGCTCTAATACTCTACCAATGATTTTGTCCTTGTATACAACAAAGCTCTTACTTCTTGATCCACTGAGGTTGGTGATAAGCGTTGAAGGAAATCCCTCCGAACAGGATGGACTGGTCAAACTCCACGCCCACGTAGTCCCAGAATGGGCCGAAAGGATTCCCGTCCTGGAAATGGAGCAGAAGTGTGAGTCCAGGCTTCACTAGGGAGGCACCCAAATGGACATTTGGGTCGATACCGGTAACCAGGGTTTCCCCTAATGTCACATATGCCTGATGGGCCACCGGGCTTTACTTGATTTGTTTGTTTATTTGTTAGTTGGTGTTTTTTCATACACTAATAACAATCATAACAAAAACAGGTTAAAGAGTCTCTTTGGTGAAACGGTTATAAGCACAAAGGCAACAGAGTATGTGAACACAGGGAGGCTGAAGTCACGTCTCTTTACTCTGTAAGCACTTCCTCTCTCTACCGTTCTACATGCTAACAACTTCAGCGAATAAAGTGACAAGTCATGGATAAAGGCTAAAAAAATTTTTGGACGCTTTAATTAGGATGAAACAACTGAAGCGGAAAAAAAACCAAACTACTTTTAGATGTTTGCCTGTTTTAAGACTTTATAGTTGGTGTTTTAGATTTGCTAGTAATGTAACAAGGTGGAATTAAACACAGGTTGTTCATATCGGCCCAATTTTATTTATGGGACCAAGACTGATATGTTAGAAAATGACTAACATTGGTCAATGCTGATGCCGACGAAGCAGGAGGCAGAGTCTTTTCAAACATTCCAGTGTTTTACTGGGACTTTTTGTGACGTACCAACACAAAGCATTGGATGTTGTGGGCTGAAAGGAAAATTATAGATGCTTTTATAAACATATAATAAAAATGCGTGGTGTGCATATGTGCCCCAGTTACTATGATACACCAATATAAATGCAGCTCAGCTATAGAAGTCACAAAAGTAGCAAACAGAGTCTTCTTGTTTTGAATTTAATCTCTGTATAAACATAGCTGTTCTGTGATGGATTACAGATCAATCTATTAGCTGGGATTCAGTATCCGTGACCTCTGACCTTCATAGGGCAGGTCTTCTTGTCTGCGCTCCGCTGTGCTGCGGTCTCAAAGCAGTAGGCCTTCCTCTTGCCTGGGGGCCAGTGTCTGGGAGCAAGCACCTCCATAAAGTCCTCCAAGCTGACCACACGATGGTAGGCAGACAGCGCCCCCAGCTGGAAGAACTCCTGGTAGGGAACATGAACCTGAAGAGGAGAGAAAAGGAGCATTACGCCACTGTCAGCCTTGTAGTTCAGCTGCATGAGGCGACACGATAACATGACTCTGGTCCCATCAGAGATTTAAGAGAAATTAAGCTCTTCAGCCACACCTGCGTCATCCAACGTTCATCAGCCCAGGCCCCATCATAGCCAATCACCAATCAATCTTCCGTATATAAGGATCTTCATCCATGACGCCATTTGCTTTCCAGCCGTGCCTCTCAGCTCCTTCTCCACCTCTAAGCTTCGGGCTCCTTCAGGCTTCCACCCTTTCTCCAACCGCTACCACCAGTGTACGCGCGCCGGGGGGTCCGAGCCCCAAAGAACTTTAATTCATTTATGTCAGAAAAACCTTTTTAATCGCTTTTTTTTTTTTTTCCGTGTGTTTCACTCCAGGTTGAAATGGTTTTTCATTTGATAACATAAAAAAAAAGCATAAAACGACCATATAAAAATTTCATCTTTGGGAAAATGTCAATGTTTCACCCCAGGGGCCCCCCAGTGAATGGGGCCCACTCGAGTGGGCTGCGTAAGTTCAGAGTGACGTCAGCCCACCCAGGGCCAACAATCTCGTTCTACAGATGGTTTTTATTTGGACTTTGAATTCCGGCTGACTCCCAGAAGTGATGACCGAAACAAAAGTAACTTTTTCAAAACTTTTGGTGTCATTTTTTTAAAATAAAAGTGGAGAAAAACAGATTAAAATCGGATTTGGTATGAAAAGAAAAAAAAATGCTGATTTTATTTTTGAGCCTAGACTTACAAAAAGAATCGCAATTGAACCTAAAAATATATTTTTTAAAAACAGCTGACTGAATTAGATTAAAATTAGACAAACGCTATTATCACTTGAGCTCATGTGTGACCAGGAGATGAGAGACTTTGCATAAACATGTAGCTAATTTGAGAATGAAATTAAAGGAGAAATGAGAACAAGTTGCATCTGCTGAAAGCCTGATTGAGGATTTCATTTGATCTATAGTTTAAGATGGAGCTCATTTCCAATCAGTTGAGCCTATTTCACACATAAAACGCATGAAAGTAGTTTAAGAGTTGTCTCTTAAATTACAGACCAAATGTACTTTGTTTTTGTGTGTAAGAACCATTTTATTAAGGCAGGTAGTCAAGCTTTAGAAATACAGCAAAAGCTGGATGGAGGCAAAAGCTCAGAAGGGAGATGACCTTTGATCTGCTCTAGAAACCTTACTTGACCTTTGAACAGGAAGTTTATTCATCCCTAATCCAAGGTATAACCCTCCAGGAGTTCTAAGTTGTACTTACATTGGTGTAAGGCGGGGTGTGGTGGCGGTACACTATCCAGGGAGGGACCGCCAAGGTTCGGTTCAACATCTTAGCGAAGGCGAGAGACCCCAGGAAGTGGTCCGCCTGGTTCCCGAAGCGACCTGAAGGAGAAGAGCAGGAGGTTTCTCAGCTCCAAGCAGCACAATGACACAATAACCCGTCATTCCTCCATCACTGCGAACAGCTTTTAGCCGAGTCCTGGAAACGCGTCCAGACCGGAGGGATTCAGAAACCACAACTTCTAGACTCGCTAACCAAACTTGTAAATCCTTCTGGTTCCATCCTCTGAACTCACGAATACGAAAAGTTCAATTCCAGCAGCAGAAAACACAGATATGAAGCCGTGAATTACCCATGCAGGGACAGTAGAGGACGTAGCCATTTTCATCCCACTTAAGTTCTTCACTAGAACCCAGACAGGCACGGAGGAGAAGAAAAAGAAATCCAAGTTTTCCTCTGAAAGGATCGCCTGCTTGGAATCTGACCGCCATCGCGGTTCATTGCGCTAACGCTGCTTGTTCTGCAGTTCACTGAGAGCTGGCAAGCGAGGGCTCAGCTCAATGCTGCCCCCACGTGGTAGACACCAGAACAGATAGCAGGAAAAAAAAAACAAGTTTTAATTCAATTCAATTCTGAATCTATTTCTAAATGGAAATAAATACGTTTTGCTTTTTAGTCAGACTTAAATAATTACATTTAAACATCAAACCTATTTTAATATTAGACAAAGGTAACCAGAATGAATAAAATACAGTTTTAAAGTAATAATTTAATTTGTCAAAGAAAAGAAGCTATCTAAGTCACATGTGTATAGGTAATTGGGCCCTAAATCTAATAAGTGGTTATTACACCTTGAAGGCAACTGTTTGTCATAACAGTGGAAGGTGTTCAAGCATGAACGACCTTTTCCAGGTGATGCCACGGCCTCTCAAGCAGACTTCTGCTCTGTGACAAGGGCTCTCCAAAACAATTCTTTTTAAATTATTTAAACAGCCCCAGACTATCAAACATCCACCACCATGTTGACAATTGTTGACGGTGATGAGAATCATTTTATTTTCTCTGCATTGTGTTAGCGTAGCACTGTCAGAGTTATTGATTAGCCTTTGGAGTATTTTGGTGGCGACGTTCAATGTTTTCACATTTGCAGATAATGACTCGCTTGACAAAATTCCAACTTGACAGATAAAACTTGGCAGATAGATGTCCATGACTCATGTGTTCTATATCATTTTTTGATCGGAGCATGATGTGTAGCTTTCTGAGACATCTTAGCCTGCTTCATGTCGTCAGACATGTTCTTTTTTTAGTGATTTCTTGATTCCAGAGATGAGGCAGTAATCAGATGTGGCAATTGACACTGAAGTCAGCTTTCATAGAAATATTATTAATTCAGAATTTAACAAGTGGGATCAATTCCTTTTTCACATAGGGATGGATTTATTAGGCCCGAGCAGCTAAGCGCTGCGAAGGCCTATTGTATCTGTACTGTTTTATTATTAGGCCCGAGCAGCTA
>CAEFZX010031559.1:0-63425 GCA_903066825.1 Alfaro cultratus | reverse complement strand
ACAACACTATAAATACATTAAAAGATGCAAATGAACAACTAATTCAACAAAGATTCAAAAGAAATTAAGAAAATAAAAATTTTTTTGCTAAAAGTGCAACAAGATTAACAGTTTAATGGCTGCTCTGAATGTGTTGTTCTTTCAGCAAAAGGCCCTTTTTTAGGTCTACATACTCCAGTTAATGATTAATCAATTACTAAATTAATTGACAATTATTTCAATAAGATTAATCATTTCAGTCCTACTCCACATGGAAATGACCCCAACAAGTTGGAGGCTTGCAGAACTTCATTCATAAATAGAAATGCCTACATGCAAACATATATTTGTTCCTTCTTTTCTGGACAAAACATGCCTGCAAGTTGAGCCCCAGAACCACAGCGCTTCCTTATTTTGCTCTTCCAGGATGACTACTGCTGCTCAAACAATCAGAAGCAGACATTTGGTGTAAATATTGCAACAATGTACCTCAAAATCTTATATAACCTAACGTGAACTTCCTTTATGGCATCCTGACTTGTGTTTAGTAGAGCGTCAGCAGTGACTGTCGTCATGGCAATGATGAGTTGCATAACAGCACAATTTGGAAAGTTTGAAAAATATATGGTTCATTTTTGAGGAAGGTAATTTAATAGCTAAACTAAAAGTTTCTATGACCAAGTTATAGGATCGAGTTGACAAGCAAAGAGTCTCTGGAGATGAAAGGTCAAAATTAAGAGGTGTATTCCTTTACAGATACATGCTTTAACCGTAAAATTAATTGGTGTTAGCTTCTGTGTGTGTGAGTATGTGTGTATGAACATATGTATAGCTCTTTTCTACCACCCAGTCGTACAATTACTCTCTCTCAGAGTGAGTCAAGATGCTCCCTGTACAATACAGGAAGCTTTACAATGCTAATCCAATCCAGTTGAAGTGCTGCACAGTTCTGCTTACAGGGCTTGATCAAGTCACACAACTCCACCGTCGTTTTGTTGCGTGATCAGATAAAGATGGTGACAGGACACACAGATGGGCGGCAGGAAGTGAAGTAGGAAAGCGGGGATGAGACGGGTTGTGGCTTAAGAAGGGATTTTCAGTTTGAGTTGTGTTTGACTTTGTTACTTTGTTTTGTTTATTTTTTATCTTTAGAGTGAACACAATAGATGATTTAGAGCTAAAGAGAGTTAATCTCTCTTTGTGTCTGCAGGATTTAGAGGTAGAGATTTTCTGTCTGTTTTTATAAGCATCTGAATTGTGTTGCATTAAATATTTATCGCTCACAAATATTATTTTATCATATCAGACCGGTGTAATTGGCTCATTTTCATAAAGCTTGAGTGAAATCATTTCCTTGGTTCTTTTTAAATTCCCCAGGTTTTCATATTTAGAGAAATTTCTAGCCATTCCTCCAATTTCCAGAAATCTTCCACATTTGACATATTTTCCCTTTGTCAAAACACTTTACTCTCAAGTATTTTGTAACAAAGAAACCAAACTTGCTTATTAATCTAAGCATCTATATGGGAACCATTGATTTTACCCAGCCTCAGACAAGCTCACTTCTCTCAGGTAAATGTGAAGATTTTAAAATGCTTGCTTTTTCCTGGGTGTGCAAAGCAGCAACAGTGGAGAGGGAGAAGCACACATTGGGCTAATCCAGTGCTCCATTCAGAATGCTTAATCCCGGTACTCAGGTCCCTTGTTCTCTTGCCTGAGCCCCCCTTCTTTGGCCCAGAGCCCTCCGTCCTGCTGCAAGAACCAGCAGATGGACCAAGGACTTTGCAAGGTTGCACAAAAACATAATCAGTGATAAATAAATAGCAAATTTACACTCAGCTGTTGTTGGATATTCAGTACAGTAACAGCATGTATTATATGCTGCTTTGCTGTTTTTCATTAGATTGTCCATGAGAAGGACAGGAACAATCTAGTAACATGAGCCTGAAGGGTACAGTGGTAACTTTCCATTTATAATTAACATGGCTCTAACAAACAAACCTATAAGCCTTTACTTAGACCACTACATGTACTCATTCATATGATTACTAAGATGGTATTCCTCAATAAAGCCTTTAGTTTGATTAGCGTGTGTATCGTTATCACAGGACAAAAATTAAACAAAGAAAAAAAAATCTACAGATTCAATATAGCATAGAAGTTAAAGGGGGCAATCATATTTAACAATCCTTGTTTATGACCAAGAACTTTACGACTAACAAGGTTTTTATTTCATTACTTCATGAGCACACATTCAAAATATAGGCCATCCTAAAGATGTAAATGT
Organism: Alfaro cultratus; assembly: GCA_903066825.1. NCBI lineage: Eukaryota > Metazoa > Chordata > Actinopteri > Cyprinodontiformes > Poeciliidae > Alfaro > Alfaro cultratus. The sequence goes on along the minus strand of CAEFZX010031559.1, from coordinate 61,159 downwards.
GCTCTTTTGAGTCATAGAGCTTCTCAGCTTTATGCATATTTCAGCTGAACAATGACGCAGACTGAAGGTCGAGGTCCTTCACATTCCCACTGGACAGAACAAAGTGGAGAGATAAGCCAGATTAGATCAAATGTCCACCTCTAGTTACCTTTTAAGATGCTAAGAAAGAAGTATCCAGTTATGTGCCTTTGGTTTTAGGTTCACTCATTCACTCATTGTATTGTAAAGTCACCATGAAGTGAAAGCTCATGAAAAAATTACTGTTTTTAAAACAAAGGGAAGATATTCATCATATTTCCTGTTCATTTATCGGAGGTCCATTGACTGACGTTATGATATTGGTTTCATGTAACAAAGCAGAGAAGCCGAAATGGCAGAGTGGGAAGTACAGTTAATTTTCACACTGCCATGTAAGAGCATTTATAATCATATGTAGATTGAACTTTTTTCATTTTGTAATGTTACAACCAACAACTTTATCTGATAGACAAACAGAAAATAGAGCATAACTGAAGTTTGAAGGATAGAAATGCATAAATCCTTTACAAATGAAAACATTAACAATTTGATCTTCCTCCTTTACTCTGATATCAGCACTACAGTTGTTTTCTGAGAGCCTCAGTGGTTTGAGAACATTAATAAATAAGCAGCAGAATCATTATGAAGACCAACATGTTGAAGGAAGTGCTCTGGCCTGTTAAGAGTCCAAACATTATTTGTTTTGAACATGCATACATAAATATATGTGAAGGAAATCAAACACTATAAATCACCCTTAATTTAGCATCCCTATGTTGCTACCTGGCAGGACAATCCTGGGGGAACACCTGTTAGAGACTTCAACCATAGCAGAGGTTCACCATCCATCAAGTAATAGAAGGGTTTGGATCTAACAATGTTCATGTGTTTGAATGGCCTAGTCAAAGTCCAGATCTAAGCCCAACTGAGAGTCATTTGTGGCAAAAATGTTCTTCACCTGGCCGAGCTTAAGCTATTTTGCAAAGGTCAGATATACAATAATCAGTTTGCTGATGTGCAGACCTGTTACAGGTAAAACACAAAGGTCTGGTTGGGGCGAGAATTAAGTTTAATACATTTGTACTCCACACTTTTTACATATTTGATTTTGGAAAGATTTGAAATGTGGTGTTTATGGACGCTATCTGTACAAAGGTACCATCTTTCTTTCACTTCTTTCACTTAGTAATTACTCACTACTTTGTGTTGGTCTATCAAATAAAACCCCTACAAAAGCCTAGAAGGTAGTTAGCAGTAGCAGCTTGACAAACGTGAATAACTCAAAAGGTGCTGAATGTATGTTAACGCTGCTGATTGCACAATAAGAACTGTAGAAAGAGAAGTGTTGCTCTGTATTTTTCCAGCTTGACACCACTTCCCCTTTTGACGTCAACACACTGAAACAGAATGCCTCCACAGGGCCATTCTTACAACTGTGGGAACTTGCAAACCTAATTTAGTTTGATGCAAAGTCCGAACAACCTCCCTTTTCAGTTAAACCCATAATCAGTTGGCATGTTTTAACCTGAGGTATTAAGCATGCTTGACATGATTGTGCCACACCTAGCCAAAGAGTACCCAGTGTGCAACCACAGACCAAAGACTTCGCTAGATTTCAGTGTCATGTTTATGTGCACTACTTAAGGTTTAAAGAAAGAAGATGCGATTTAAGACACAAAGAAAATAACATTTGGAAGATCATGTTTTGAAGATACTAAACATTTCATTATCTCATTATTTTATCGAGCCATGATATTGTGCCTGTTTCATCCCTTTCACATCTTCTTCCTCCTCCTATTGCCGCAGTGTGTGTAGAAGCTGCTCAAACACACTGTAGCCAATTCAGTGACTCACCTCTGCTAACACAGGCGCATACAGACATAAGCGCATAAAAAAATGCAGAGCAGTTCTTGGAATCTATTAGTATCCTTAAACAAACAGCAGCGAATCCAGTGTCCAGTTATAGATGCATCAGTTATTCCTCATCCAGGATAACATCAGGGGATCCTCAGAGTACCAGACCACTGCTGAGCTCTGTCACCATGCCAGCAGCCATGCCGCTCACCATGGTAACCGGCTCTCCTAACATGCTCTCATCAGTGGCTTTGCAGAATCATTTAGGAATCAATTGAAAACAAACATTGAAGCAGCCGCTTAATCAAGTTATTGATATTTTAAGTGCATTTTAATGAGCTAAAATGTCTCTGGATGTTAGCGATCATTTTGTAATCTACGAAGGAGCATCAAGATTTTGCTATTTTGCAATAATGTAATCGATAAGCGTGTCCATCATTCTGTTTTTGCGCTGTGCTCGTGGGGGAGTGAGTGTATGTAATTTCAGCCACAAGTCTCTGTTTCCTTCCTCAGGACAGAGAGGGCTCATTGAATTACTCAGAGATGTTGAAGACAGCTGGATAGCTCCACAGAAACACACAGACAGGAGCAGTGAGAATAGATAAACACAAAATATGGATAATAAGAGGCATATCCTTTTTTACCATGCTTGCAAAAGCTTTCTGTACTCTCTGACCTTTTTCCCATTTTGTTACGTTACAACCACAAACTTTAATGGGTTTTACAGAGATCACAAACACAAAATAGTGCATGAAGTGGGAGAAAAATATTTAATTGGTTGTTTTTTTTATATACATATATAAATCTAAAACAAGATGTGTATTTGGATCTTACACCCTTTAATCTGGTACACATAAAGACAAAATCAGACTTTTTGGCCTATTTGGAAAACACTGTTTTGGGAAAACCTAAGACTGAACACATTGTTCCCCGGTGAAAAATGGTGGTGGGAGTATCATCCTGTAGGGAATCTGTTCTTTGGTAAGGATGAAAACTTTCAACTTGTGTTTTTTACTCACTGACCTGTATGGACAAATACAAGAAAAAATTCTTGTATTTGTGGAGAAACATTGTTACATTGTCAGCATAAACTCATTAACATTGGATTGGGCATGGTGATGGCAGCATCACGCTGTGGGGACAGTTTGAGGCAGTTTGAGTGAATATCAACTTGTTTTCTTTGCATTATTTGAGGTCTGAAAGCACTTCATCTTTTTCGTTATTTTGACCATTTCTCAAATAAATAATACAGTTTTGCTTGGAATTTCGGAAACATGTTGTCAGTAGTTCACAGAATAAAAGAACAATGTTCATTTTACTCAAACATATACCTATAAATAGTAAAATCAGAGAACTGATCATTTTAAGTGGTCTCTTAATTTTTTTCCAGAGCTGTTTAATACAGCTCTGGCCACGTTTCCTTTCTCCATGACTCAGGCTCATGAATACACCATCACTCTTATTTGTAAATAACACCTTCAGGCATGAATAACCTGCAATGAAAATATGGTTTATTAGCAGTCCATGATGTTGAGATCTGTTAGAGTGCCATCAGTGTGGGTCAAAACACTCAATATTTAATTAGACTTCTGAAAGACGGGTGGCAACACCCACACCTCCTGGTGCTCTCCCCTGCACTCTCTCTTCACCTGCTTTCCTTTCACCTCCCACTGATGTCTCCTCTTCCATGTGCCTGTCTGTCATCCACTTCCGTCACATCCATCTCACTCCCTTCCAAATCGCTTCTGTTGTTCGGGCTGGTTTGTATAAGCTTGTGTGGCTTTTAGATATGTGTCTCCATCAGCTTTATCACATATAGGAGCAGGTAGGCTGCTGGAAGGACTGTTTGTAGTGTTCAGTTATTGTTTATGGAAAAACGAGGTAGAACAATAAAAAGGCAGAAACACACCTGCTAGTCCCATCACTGGAGATGAAGCGTCAAATTACTCTTAAACACAATGTTGCATGACTTATTGTGCAACAATCCTGTTCTCAAACAGATAATATCTCACATAAATTATAACATACATGTACCTGTGTCATCACATCTCCACCCACCTCCATTTTACTCAGGGCACACTCACACACACCTATGACCTGACTCAGTGGGGTTTAGTAGCAGTACTTTTCCACTACACCAGTCTCTCTGTGTGCAGCCTCTTCATCACCAGGCCTGCCTCGACATGCTGCAGTGAGAGATTTGCTTACCTGCTCTCTTGTTACTCTGTGTGTTTGCATATGAGTGTGTGTGAGTGTGTGTACCTTTTGCAGACAGGCCAAACGGTCTCCCTCCCGCTGACACGCAGCTCCCCACCTGACAAGCTTGAACAAAAGGTTTTACTGTTTGTTCCCAGCTCAGAAGTGGTCGTTGAGCAACACAACAACGCTGCTTAATTAAGTGAGAATTGTCGTGCATATCTGGTATCATAAAAACTCTGTGCATGGGGAGCGAAACCTGAGAGGCAGGGTTTGTAACCCAAAAAAAAAAAAATTGCATAACACAGGGCCTTCATTTCAGAGGGGTTGCACAATGGCAGAACAATTGCAATTCAAATGGGAGATGCAGGGGAAAGTTTCTCTTTGTTCCAGTGCAGGTGCGTTTGGTTTGGTGCGGTTTGTTTGGGCAAGTCGGTCAACACAGAGGAAAAATTTCAGATCGTAATTCATACTACTCTCCCCCCTCCTATACCTATAAGACCGGCACATTTTAAAAATAAACACACATTGAAGATTTACCTGAAAGATCAAATCTGCTTTTTATTCTCAAGGTATTGGAAGTTACCTTCAGATAACTTTCAGTAGTTATTTTTTACATACATAGCTTCAGATCAATAAAATGTATTGTACCTTCAGATAACTTTCAGTCGTTATCTGAAGGTAACTATTCAGATAACTAGTTACCTTAGCTGCTGTTTGATGAGGTTACTTCCAAGATTCACCATTAGAGGGCGCCAAGTTAAATTAATTTAGAGCACTAGCCACCAATTTACTATTAGTAGTACATTAAGAATTATCCATGAAAATTAGCCAAGTCAATGTAGACTTTTTGGCAACTTAATTATATATTATTATTATTGTTGTTATTGTTATTACAATTTTTTTTTTTTATATAAAATTCAGAAGATTTTCTGTTCTCATTAACCAAAAATGTATGACATCAGATTATGAAGGGGCTGTCCACTGACCCCCATTGTCTCCTGAGGTGCAGTCTCTAGTTACCTCTGACCTTTGTCAAGTTGAGCTGCTTGAAACACTGAATGCGTAGAGGATTAGGAGCATTACTAATACTTAGACCACTCATATAATTTTAGTCTTCCTCTTTTACAAACCGCTGGGGCTTTCTAGCAGAAAAAAACTGGTTTCACAGTGTTGACATCACAGGAGGAAGTGGCATTTAGGTAGAAAAATATCACTGAAAGCAATTTCCCCCCCCCCCAATGTGTTCTTGGGAAATAAGCAGTGTTTTACTTTTACATACATAGCTTCAGATCAATAAAATGTATTGCATTAGGATTTGAAATCAGTGGATATTTGTAAAGTGGATGAAAAACGAGACATGTTTTCCACAATTTTACACAACTTAAATCAAATACTCTAAAACAAAATCCTGTGTAGTGATTTGCCTTCTGAAGATGCTAAATTTGCAAATGGAGCTAACTAGTATTTAGTTTAGTTTCAGTATAAATCTAGCTCTCTATGAAGACCTCAGGTGTTTCTTAGAAAATACTGGTGAAAAAATATCATGAAATGGGTTGAACAATTTTCAGAACAATGTGTAACATGTTATGTGTGATAGAAAATGAAGACTGCTCATCACCCAAAACAAATCATTCCAATTCCAAACATGATAGTGGCAGGATCATGCGAGGATACTTTTCTAAAACAGGGATTGGGAAGCCTGTCAGACTTTAGAAAAGGAAATGCTGGATGAAAACCCCTGGGAGGGAGAAGAGTGTATGAATCTAAACCCAGGGCTACAATAGAATCTTTTAGATTAAAGCCTATTCATGTATTATCCTATTAAAGTCCAGGTCTAAATGCCAAATGCTCTCAGTCCATCCCTTATTATGCAAAGAAGAATGGGCCACAGTTTCAGCCTCAAGATGATCAAAGCGGGTGGAGACATGCCTCAAAAGATCGGCAGCCACTACTGCAGTGAAATTAGGTTCAATAAAATACAGGCTCATCAGGATAGCTAGGCACAAAATCATATTAAAATACATAAATCTAAATATTGAAAGATTTGAGAGGTATGGATGTTTTGCAAAATGCTGTTCCATGTATGAAAATGTATTTATCTCCGTTAAACCAAATACTTTTAATTTGTCACTATACTTGTTGTGCACTTTAATGTTTTCTGTTTGTTCTTTTTGTTATTTTTTCATTGCTACTTTGAATTAAAATTACGGTAGGTGTAGAATAGTTTTTTGTATCTTCCTTTTGAGCTGCGTGTTGGTAAGGTCGTCACTGTCAACAAGAATTAGGTCTAAATTGATATGCCTGGATAAACGCACAAAAATGAGTTGTAAAATAAAGTAATGTGTCTGATTTTTGTCCTGTGGGTTTATATTTACTAATCTTGACAACAAAGTGTCTCTAAGGGGTCTGCTCTAATATTATAAAGCATATTCAAACATAAGAAGAAGTGCTTTGATCGGTCTGCAGCCTTGGATTGTGCTCTGCCTTCCTTTGATGTCCTTATGGCTTGTTGCTTTATAATTAAATAAAAAGGAGCAGGTTAAACCATTTTCACTCTATTAGGTGGTGTTGTGTCCATCTGGGCGTTATGTTTGTCAGAGCATTTGATCAGTGGATGCCAGATGGGTCTGGCAGAGACAGCAGATTAAGGCTTTGATGTGACTTTACAGTGCGTTTTTAATAGTGGTATGTTCAGGCATACGCCTTTGGTTTTTACATTGAATAGCATTTGTTTATATTAATGTTTTTGATCTTTTTCTTTCCTCACTAACTGAGATTACTTAACCTCTCAAGGCCACCTCACTAGGCTATAACATAGTTTATGGAGTATTTAAACTTAGAGAAAAAGATCAATCATCCCTAATTTCTGGTGCAGTTTGTGAATGATAGATACTCCTAGAAAAATAGAAAAGATCCTCAATGTGTCGAGTTCTTTAGTTTATTTGGAAGCAGCTAAACTCAAACACAAAGGCTTTCTCCTCAGTGTAGTCCGAGGGCATGTATAAAACATGTGTGTGTGTCTGTAGTATGGACGTTCAGACAGTTACCGCGTTGCCACCACACAGGACAAAGATGACCGATCCCCCAAGAAGAAGAAGGGGGGCAAGGACATGGATGACCTGAAGAAGGAAGTGCCCATTGTGAGTAAAACCTTCTCTTTGTATGTTTTATAGCTAAATATATTGTAAATTACTTCACTTTGTAACCTGTCAATTGGGTTATTTTTAAATAATTATTTTTTAAAATACTCCATGCCTTTGGTGAAGGTATTTTCTTTGGCAAGAAGAAATCATTGTCAATAAGCCTAAAGGATGATGCTTTGCCCTTTAGAGGGGTTTGACTTTTTATCAGGATGCTGTGAGTTTGACTCCACATTTCAGCTCAAGAAACAGACAACAGGGCTGCCATACCTGGCTGCCTTGAGACTCTAATCTCTCAGGTGAACTGCATGCATGGAGTACCATTATAAATATTTTTACGCTGTATGTGCTTTGCAAATAGAGAAATGCTTTACATGGCATATATTTATTATTGTTCAGGACTTTTTCTGCTTAATATGGCATGGATAAATGATTACAAAGCACAAGATTTCTGACATCACAATGTATTAATAGGTGTTTTTGCTTGTTTCTTTGTGTCTTTGTTTTGTGTTGTTTTTTTGCAGACGGAACATAAGATGTCTGTAGAGGAAGTATGCAGAAAATTCCAGACTGATATTGTCCAGGTGAGTCATGTTTTCATGGTTCACCACAAGGTGGCAGCAGACCGATTCAGATTCAGAGGACGGTCCTCAAGAAATGCAAGAAATACAGGCACACAGAAAATTTAAGGTTTCCATCCACTGTAATGTAACTATTTTATAATATTTTTTTAATTTTAGGATTAAATTACTATAAGATAACTTTAAAAATTAGCCTTGGGAGTCTAAAATAAAAGTATTTTTCTCTAATCTGTAAGGGATCATAATTGTATGTACAAGCTCAAATATATGTATTTATCCCAACTGATTCATTATCTCTTAACAAGTTGCATCTTGACTATACTGTTTGTAGCCATTAACAGGCTTCTGACAAAATCCTGCCTGGATACTTAACTACTCTACTTGACATAAAGTTAATGTAAATTGGTTTGTTTCCAGGCACAGAGATGCATTTAAATTATGCATGTCTAGCAATGGGGCTAAGGTCCATTTCATTTCAGCAACTGGATATTAGCGGCTTCTCTCCAGCTTGATAAAAGACTTGCATACAGACATATAGGTTCACATATGTGTATATATTTGTGACCTTGTTTAGATTCGAGAAGTCAAAAATAAATACAGACCTAAATTTTACTATAAAATCAGTAAGATTATATGTTTTATAATCAGTTCACCCTGATGTTGACATGTATCCTTCCTCACTTCTTTGTCCAGGGACTGACCAATGCCAAGGCAGCAGAGTTTCTGATCCGAGATGGTCCCAACGCTCTCACCCCTCCGCCCACCACCCCGGAGTGGGTCAAGTTCTGTCGCCAGCTGTTTGGTGGGTTCTCCATCCTTCTGTGGACCGGCGCCATTCTTTGCTTTTTAGCCTATGCCATCCAGGCAGCCACAGAGGACGACCCTGCAGGCGACAATGTGAGCAAACACATCCACATATGGAGCAGCTACACCTCATTAGCGCATCCGTTACATTCAGGAATCTGAAGAAGCAAATAAAAATAACCCCTTGACTAATTGATTTTAGTGTCACGCACTGCAGCTTTGCTCTTCACACCTGTGCAGACGCTAACCTGTTTCTCTGTCTCTTCTCTGCCGCAGTTGTACCTAGGTATTGTGCTCACAGGCGTAGTTGTCATCACTGGTTGCTTCTCATACTTCCAAGAGGCCAAGAGCTCCAAAATCATGGAGTCTTTTAAGAACATGGTGCCACAGGTAAGCATGCAGGAAATATAGGAAACGTTTTAATTTTTCTTGTCAAATTTGAAAAATACAATCTATTATTGTGAGAGGTGCAAAAATGTTTGTATTGACAGTTTCTGCTGAGTATGGGAAAGTTATATTATATTGGCCTGGATCATTAAGAAAAGTGGAATAGCAAACTATGGATGACAAAATCAAAGATTTCTGAAAAATTAAATGGATTTTTACATTTATTATAAAAAAAACCCCCATCCTTTTATTTCTTTTCATCAAATCACAAATTTATTTTTTTTGTCAAACCTAGTGATAGTTTTCATCAATTCAAACTTATTCAAAATAAAATAGGACAATTTTTCAGCTTTTTGGTCTTGTGTCAGTGATTAAACTGGACCTGTGGTTACTGAAATAGCCTTAAATTTAGTTCTCGTCATCTCGCTCCATCTTCCTTGTTCCTCTGGATGAAAAATATTCCCGCTGCATAATGGTGACAACATTGTGTTTCAATAGAAATTCATGTGAAATACAGTATATATCTGGAAATTTATACAGAATGTGCTTTAAAAATCTTCAACCCATTGCATGAATTGATTTGCAAAACAAAAACAAAAATTAACACTTGAAAATCCTTGTGGAGCTACAGTTAATGTCTCCGTAAAGGTTTAATTTGAACCCTCCCGCTCTCAAACCAACTTTAGCTCCTCACAATCAATTTATTAAAATGTTCATGTATTCTCCACCGTGTGTCCCTGCAGCAAGCGCTGGTGATCCGTGAGGGTGAGAAGGTGCAGATCAACGCTGAAGAAGTTGTGGCTGGAGATCTGATTGAAGTGAAGGGAGGAGACAGGATCCCTGCTGACATCAGGGTGATTTCTGCTCATGGCTGCAAGGTACAGACACAGACTCAAACTGGTGCAACAGTTGAAATAATATCAGTTTTAGTGTATTTTATGGTCTGATTAATTTTTTTAAATCTATTTCTGTACTTTCCAACAGGTGGATAACTCCTCCTTGACAGGAGAATCAGAACCACAAAGCAGGTCGCCTGACTGCACCCATGACAACCCTCTGGAGACCCGCAACATTGCTTTCTTCTCCACCAACTGTGTGGAAGGTACTGGCAGTGAATAATGATCTACATATTATATTATTCTGCACATCTATAGCAATCTCCACAATTATTGGCAGCTGTAACCTCATGCAAAAAACATTACAAAATATGGTCTTTGATTTGAGAACATTATGTCCTCTAAGGAATAGAAATCCTTCTCAATCAGAGAAAACAATTATTTCACTATTAAAGCAATGCAGTGCCACATTTCTGTTTTACTTTTCAGTCTGATCAGAGTGTCAGACATAAACATACAGGGATACAGAGGGTAATTTCTTCAAAATGGGAAAGACAGAAGAATGTGTCAAGCAAATGTGTGTTGATCTTTGCAGTTGATGAAATTGGCTACAAGAAAATAGTTGTTCACCTAATTTCAAGAAAGACGCTAACAAGTTAAGAGCTTCTTAAAATGGAAAAGGTTTTAGACATCAGAAAGTTTTTGTATTTTATTTACCATGTTCATTTTTGTTTTCATTTTAATTTTATAGTAATAAGACCACAAACATCCTGCAACTTGTACTCAGAAGCAGACATGGGAGCACATTTTCATTAAACTTGGATAATTATGGCAAGGCCTTAAAGAAACAGAGACCTATATAAAGATTTTGTTGCTCAGGACAAACAAACATTTTTAACAAAGAAAACACTAATTAACCTGGAAATGTAGGAAGTTTGAAGGTTTTTCTTTTTATTTTACAAACATTTTTACAATAATTTACCAATCGATTTTGTTTGTTAGTTTTATTAAAATTGTATTATTTTGTTTAATAGGTATAAATTAAAATTAATTAACACAAAATTTGGTATTTTTAAATTTAAAATAAATTACAATTTTGTTACCTATGAGTACTTCTGAATAATTTTGACCCACATGGTTAAATGTTTAGACACTTCTGGATTCAAAATGGACCTGTGACCATTAAATCTGAATGAGGACCCAGGTTTATTTTTTACAATTAGGAGCCTGGCAAGAGGAGAAAAAAGTAAAACAACAGTAAAAAGCAGCATATTGCATAATCCCCATTACAACCATTTATTTCAAGGTGTTCATACATGACTTTACCAGGTGCGTCAATATTTTTAAAGGACTCTATTGTTGCCTCTGAAAACTTAAGGAAAAAACACAATTTAAGTAGAGAACCCTGATATGACTTTTGTCATTTACAGTATGTATTATGTGGTTCCATGTTGCTCAGTCCAACAAGTTGTCTTGTTTTTTTGTCTAACCAGGCACAGCACGTGGTATTGTCATCTACACTGGAGATCGCACAGTCATGGGTCGCATTGCTACTCTGGCCTCCGGTTTGGACACCGGCAAAACCCCCATCGCCAAGGAGATCGAACACTTCATCCACATCATCACAGGTGTGGCCGTCTTCCTGGGCGTGACCTTTTTCATCCTGGCCATCATCCTGGGTTACTCCTGGCTGGAGGCTGTCATCTTCCTTATTGGCATCATTGTGGCTAATGTGCCTGAGGGACTGCTGGCTACTGTCACTGTAAGGGACCAGATGTTCTAAATTCATGTATTTTAGGTAAATACAGTGAAAGTTAACATTATGTCTGTGTGCCTGCAGGTGTGTCTGACTCTGACTGCCAAGCGTATGGCGAAGAAGAACTGCCTGGTTAAGAACTTGGAAGCTGTGGAAACCTTGGGCTCCACCTCCACCATCTGCTCTGACAAGACAGGCACCCTGACCCAGAACAGGATGACTGTAGCCCACATGTGGTTCGACAACCAGATCCATGAGGCTGACACCACCGAGGATCAGTCAGGTTAGAGAGGAAAGGGCATGTGGCACAGATGGCGCAAGCACTTAAAACATGTTGCACAGCTTAAACCCGTCCTTCCCGTCCTTCCCTCAGGTGCTTCTTTCGACAAGAGCTCAGCAACATGGCAGGCTCTGTCCCGTATTGCTGCTCTGTGTAACCGTGCGCAGTTCAAAGCCGGCCAAGACTCCGTGTCCATCCTGAAGAGAGACGTGGCCGGAGACGCCTCGGAGTCGGCTCTGCTGAAATGTATCGAGCTGTCCTGCGGCTCCGTCAGGCTGATGAGGGACAAGAACAAGAAAGTGGCCGAGATCCCCTTTAACTCCACCAACAAATACCAGGTAGGCATTTTCCTCAATATAGATGCCTGTGGACAACTTTTATTACACTCTAAAAAAAGAGAATGGTTCTCCAACTAAGAAAAAAATGTATTCATTTGCTTCATGTAATTTAATTGAGTTTGTCAACCTTATTCTATTTACGTTTGTTTAACGTGACACCTTAACAAAACTTGAATATTTACTTGGTTAAACTCAATTTTATTACTTGTAATAAATTAACAAAATCACCTAATTTGCTTATTTTAGTTTAACTGAATTATCAATGCATTTCTAAAGTATTCATACCCTTTGATCTTCAGTTTATTTTACTTTATGTAGATTTTAGATCCACATAAAGTATTGTGGATTTTTTTGGGCTTTGACTAGGCCAATTTTACACATGATTATGCTTTGACCTAAGCCTGAAATTTAGCTCTTGTTGTATGTTTATGGATTTTGTCCTGCTGGAAGCTTAACTTCCTTTATAGTCTCATGTTTACACTCAGATTTAGCTCCATATCTAGCTCCATCCAGCTTTCCATGAAGTCAGATCAGCTTCCCTGTTACTCCTGATGAGAAACATACCCAAAGCATAATGGTTCCACCACCATGCTTCATTCTGGGGATGGTGTTTTCAGATCTATGTGCAAGATTAGGTTTTCACTGCACAAATGTTGTTTGAAGAATGGCTGTATTGATTCCTCTATATTTTATTCAGGAGTTCAGTTCAGAAGAGGCAAATGCAAATGCACGCAACACTTATATTTACCACTTTGTTTTGTGAAGTTTGTGTTTGCAATGCAATAAATTATGGAAAAGTTCAAGGAGTATGAATACTTTTGAAAGGGACTGGATACCTTATGCAGCAGGGTTTATCTCAATCTTAATTTTTGTCATTCAGCTTTCAATACATGAGACAGAGGATCCCAATGACAACCGCTACCTGCTGGTGATGAAGGGCGCCCCGGAAAGGATCCTAGACCGTTGTTCAACCATCGTGATTCAGGGCAAAGAGCAGCCTATGGATGAGGAGATGAAGGAGGCTTTCCAGAGTGCATACATGGAGCTGGGAGGACTGGGAGAGCGTGTACTGGGTGAGGATCCGTACTGGTGAAGATAGATGATATATGGCAATGCAGTAATAATGTTCAGCAGTAAAAAATATGGATTTTATTGACATGTTGTTGAAGTCAAAAGTAGTCCTGAAAGAATAGTTTATACTTTTCTAAAATCAGTCCTTTGTCAAATCAAGAAATTTTAAATTTACGATCATTTCTAGAATATTACAGAAAAAGACAGAAAGAAGAAGAATTTATTACAACTAGTATCATTTGGCTTTCCCCTGCAGGTTTCTGTCACTTGCTCCTGCCAGAAGACCAGTACCCCAAAGGTTTTGCCTTCGACACAGATGATGTTAACTTCCAGACGGAGAACCTTTGCTTCGTTGGCCTCATGTCCATGATCGATCCTCCTCGTGCTGCTGTGCCAGACGCAGTGGGAAAATGCAGATCCGCTGGTATCAAGGTGAGTTATACCAAACCATTGCATTGTATACATTTTAAGGATGGATAAAATATTAAATTGGTTCCTGTTGTAGGTCATTATGGTCACTGGTGACCACCCAATCACAGCCAAAGCCATTGCCAAGGGAGTGGGCATCATCTCAGAGGGAAACGAGACAGTGGAGGACATCGCAGCTCGTCTCAACATACCTGTTGCTCAGGTCAACCCCAGGTAAACATTTGCTGTCTGATATGCACAGAATACAAGGACAGACCTTTTAGTGAAAGCACAATTTGAATGATGCATTTTTGATTTATTTATTTATTCAACAGACTCATGATCTACATAGACATAAAAAACAAAGGCACATAATACACAACAAGGACAAATAAAAAACACTTGCATACCAGTGTTTCCACAAAGCTTAAGCTTTTGCTATTTATATTCAGGGATGCCAAAGCTTGTGTGATTCATGGCTCGGACCTGAAGGACTTGTCTCAGGACCAGATGGACGACATCCTGAGGAATCACACAGAGATCGTGTTCGCTCGGACCTCCCCACAGCAGAAACTCATCATTGTGGAGGGATGCCAGAGACAGGTTGAGACATTTTGACATTGTTTTAATGAAGAGGCTTAAAAGAAGCATCGTACTGCGTGGAATTACAGTAGTCTGTGTCAGACATGTTATATTTGTTCACCAGCAGGTGGTGCTAGATATCCAGTAAATGGGCATCTCTAGGCAAAAGGATACAGTTAAATAAAATACCTATTTTTAGTTGCATTTCAATTGAAATGAAGTAGATAATTTTAACAGTTTACATCAGAAAACAAATTCAACCTGTCAAACATAATCTTATTTATACCTTAAAAATAAGATATTTATTATAAATAACACTTCCACTATTAAGGCTTTTCAGAATGTTTGAGTTTGACAGTTTTTAAAATAAAATGCAGTTCCTTTGGTAGATCATCTCAGCATCTCATGCCTTTTCTCCATCTATCTCAGGGTGCCATTGTCGCTGTGACAGGTGATGGTGTGAACGACTCTCCTGCTTTGAAAAAGGCCGACATCGGTGTTGCCATGGGAATCTCAGGCTCCGATGTGTCCAAACAGGCTGCAGACATGATCTTATTGGATGACAACTTTGCCTCCATTGTCACTGGAGTGGAAGAAGGTGGGAAGGCCCAGTGGAGAGGACTGAGATGAGATCGATAAAGTGTTGATAATGGAAACCTTAAATAATGGAAGACGGTGGAAAATTCGATTTCAAACAACATAATCTGATGGGAGGTCTTTATGAATAAAATATATATAAATTGATGAAGAATAACATAATTTGGGTATTATGTCAACCAAGTGTGGTTTAACTTTTAACCAATCTGATTCTGGGCCAATTAATCAGAGTGTAGTTGGGCTCAGTAGACTAGGTTTGGTTTAATCTACAGTATATTCTAAATTGTTTTAAAAACAATGTTCAGCTTAAAGTATCTTTGTTTATTTTTGCATCAAATATTCATACTAAGCATAGAGTACTTTGTAAGTTTTTCCTTTCTGACCTGACTATATGACCAAGCCTTTTGGTCAATATCTGAATCTTGAATATAGCTTAGCATCTTAGCATTTCTATGCCCAGATGTCCATTGTAAATGTTGCCTAATGTGATTTTTCCACTTACTCACCATCAGGCCGGTTGATCTTTGATAACCTGAAGAAGTCCATCGCCTACACCTTGACCAGCAACATCCCAGAGATTACCCCCTTCCTGCTCTTCATCATCGCCAACATCCCTCTGCCTCTGGGAACCATCACTATCCTCTGCATCGATTTGGGAACTGACATGGTGAGAACAATTAAAGCCAGACACTGTGAATTTATATACATACACTTAGAAACAGCTGTGCAGTATTGAAAGTTATCTCTTACTCTTCCTTTGATAGGTTCCAGCTATTTCTTTGGCTTATGAAGCAGCTGAGAGCGACATCATGAAGCGTCAGCCCAGGAACCCCTTCAGGGACAAGCTTGTAAATGAGAGGCTCATCAGCATCGCTTATGGACAAATCGGTGTGCAAAAAAGACTAAAACTAAATGTTCTTGCAATTATTCACAAGAATTGTATGTAAATACAAGCTATTGTCTGAAGAAGTATCAAAATAACTTTCAAATTATATCAAAATGATATTTGAAAGTTAAAAATCAAGACAGCTAAAATTATGGGGTGATTTACTATAAACTATATTTACATATAAACCTGTGAAAAGTTTGATTTTTCTATGTACCTTCAGAAAAACATCTTTAGTGAATGTTATTCTGTTTTATTGGTTAGAACGTTAAATGCCAGTTAAATGACTTATAATGGTCCCTTTATTCTACAAAAGGTCACATTCATTCCTATTGAATGTGATATTCCCACCATTAATAGTGAAAAGGTATATTTTACTTTGAAATTAAAATGTTAGGTTTTAATTCTCCCTCACACGAAACACTAAATAAATCCTGAGCTTCAGCTGCAAATTATTTCCATTTTTTTTAAGTAGCTTGGATTTTGCTTATTTATCAAATCAGTAAATCTTCAGTTTGAATGGTTGAATCATGAAATTAAAGATAATTTGGTTGACTTGAAAAGCAACAACTCATCTTTATTAGACCAAAACATGAACAATAAGGTGTCAACAAAAGTGAAAAAATAAACTACTAATTATATTCTGGGTATCTTATCGTTTTTTAAAATTCTCAAAACTGCAACACTAATTGGCTAATGTAACATGTATTTAGGGGGATTATACAGATAGTATCAAGGGGTTGGAGCACAAATAGAAAAAACAAACTTCTTGATATCAATAAATCTACTGAAGCTGTAAATCCTGCCTATGCTTCTTTTAGATGGATTACCTGAAAGTATTTATTTTAATAAAACCTTATTTTAGTCTTACTTGTTGAACATAAACCATGTCTACATTATGTCAACCTGTCTGTCTCCACAGGAATGATCCAGGCCTTGGGAGGCTTCTTCAGCTACTTTGTCATCCTGGCTGAAAATGGTTTCCTGCCCAGTCGACTTCTGGGCATCCGACTGGACTGGGATGACCGCAGTTGCAACGACCTGGAAGACAGCTATGGACAGCAGTGGGTACGTGTCTTTTTCTTTTCTTTTGTAGTTTCAGTATCTTTCCTTATATTTTGCCAGCTGGTCTTACTCTCGATTTGTCGTCTCCTTCCTCACACAGACATACGAACAGAGGAAGATTGTCGAGTTTACTTGTCACACAGCCTTCTTTGTCAGCATCGTGGTGGTGCAGTGGGCCGATCTCATCATCTGCAAGACCAGACGTAACTCTGTGTTCCAGCAGGGCATGAAGTGAGTGCTGGAGCTACACTTATGCATGTCTAAAAGTCTTCATGAATTGTTCTTACTGATGCTTGCTGCGTTTCTGCGCTCAGGAACAAGATTTTGATCTTCGGCCTGTTCGAAGAAACTGCCCTGGCTGCCTTCCTGTCCTACTGCCCTGGCATGGATGTGGCTCTCAGGATGTATCCTCTAAAGTATGTCTCAGAGATTAATGTTTCGCTCTGTTATAAGACCTGACATATTTCTTGCTTACTTTACTCACTTTACTTTGCTCATTTCTTGTTTGCAGGCCTTCCTGGTGGTTTTGTGCATTCCCATATAGTTTTCTCATCTTTGTTTATGATGAAGTACGAAAACTTATCCTCCGCCGGAACCCTGGCGGTAAGTTTCTGTTTTTTCTCTGTTTAAGGGTTTTGGTTGTATGGAAAATGTGAGATTTACATTTTCGCACTTTTGCATTCTTCTCCATATGATTGAAGTTGTGCAGAAATTGTTGTTTGGCAAGTTTTTCAGAAGCACAGTTCTCTCCACCCAGAAGGTGTCCTTTAGGTTCAGGAACGTTTCTTAGTGGAGAGAAAAAGGCAGGTCACGTTCTGCAGAGCCGTTGTCAAAATAAGCTGCTGTTTGTTCTTGATAAAGGTTAAAACCATTTTCCCAGCAGCTTTTCTTTCTTTTTTTTTTTTTGTTGTTTCCTGAATTTAGTGTAAAATATTTCACTCAGATTAAGTCTTTGCTTCTCACATTTTTTTAATTATTTATTTGTTTATAAAAAACATTAAACAAAAAACACGTTGTTTTTTGTTTAAAAAAACAATTTCTGTTTTTTTAAACAAAAAACAATTCTGAATCTGGACATTTCTGAATCTGGAGTGGTTTAACAAAAGGAATGTGACAGGAATATTGGAGCATAACCAGAATACACCTTTCTGTGGAGGATGTTGAAAGTTTTAACCTCAATGGCTCCAAACTTGTAAATTAGCTTTGCTTCTCAGTCCTCTCTAGGCTACAGTCATCTCTGTCCATGTAGAGTTTTTTCTACCACACATTTTTCTTCCACTCAACTTTCTTTCAAAATACACTTAGATACATTCCTCTGTGAACAACCAGCATGTTTCACAGTCACCTTTTATGGCGTACTTGTCTTGTTGATGGTGGCAGTGAAAGGCAGTGCTGGTTTACCATGATTGTGGAGCCAAAATATTTCTGTATTGAAATCTCTATTATAAATGAAATCCCAGTTTTCTAGAAAATGTAATTTTGTTTCATTAGCTGTCATAGCTATCAAAGGGAACCGAAATGAACATTTGAGCCATATCACTTTGCGAATAATGAATCAATATGCCACCTTTAAATTGAATTACTGAAATAAATTACCTTTTCAACTATAATTTACTCAGATGAACCTGTTTTTTTTTTTTGTTTTTTTTTTTTGCTCATTTAAGAATACAAATGTGCACATTTCCTAAAATGTTTATAACATCAAGTGTGAACTTCTCTGTGTTTTTCTTATTTGTGCTGCAGGTTGGGTGGAGAAGGAGACATATTATTGATCAGTGGAGCACCTTTGCTCAAGCCCCTTTACATCTTCTACTCATCCATTCTCCCCTTCACTTCATCCTTGGCAAGACTCATCTCCAGATGCCCTCTGCCCCCCTTTTAAAGACAAAACCCGCTTTCAAGCAATTTCCATCACAAATGCCCCAAAGATTAAAAACAGCAAAAGCACCTTTACAACTTTCTACATTGCCCTGCGCCCCTTCTCCTTAACTCCTATGATACTCTTTGCATGTGTTCTCTCACTGCTGTGTACTTAAACCAATATATCTACCAAACGGCAGCTGCATATTGTGTATGTAGGTTTGAATGAGCTAACGATACAGAGGGAGTGTCTATGCTCTGCAAAAAAAGGACCATTCAGCTTCCTCTCCTCCCTTTCCCATCCTCTCTGTATTTTAGTAGGCCCATCTCCTTTCTCTCCTCGCCAGCAGCCCTTTGCTTGTCCTCCAATCACACACAGATTAAAAGATCACACCGAGTGATCCCAACGCCGGCCACCACTTCGACTGCCACCTCTCGCCTCTGTCTCCTGTTTGTGGAGGAACCGCAGAGTGGTCACCTCCCCGATGATCTCACTACATCCATTTTTATTTTTCGTTTCTTCCGTTTTCCACAATCAGTGTTGTTTTTTTTAATATGTGGGGGCAGGAGGGATTTTGATGTTTTATTTGTCTTTTTTTTATTTCTGATATGGGAGAGAAGGTGTGTGAGAGCAACTTTTCCTCATTTAGGCTTAACAAAGCACATCTCATGGCGTCATGTCCTCCCTCTTGTTCCCTTCTGTCTCTCACAGCCGTCCTCTCCCTTTCCCTCCTGCCCCATTTGTCTCTGTTTGTGTGCACAGTGTGAACCATTGTCGTTGTTAATAACTATTACAGTACATCCCCTCTACCCCAAGTTGGTAAATCAACTCAATCTTTCTGTGTGCTCTAGGAAATCTATATAATTCTATTCCTGAATTTAAATGAGACAATAAAAAAAAATATGTTGAAAAGCAATGCAAGAGAGACATTCATGAAGAGCATAACACTATTGGTCAGGATCTGTGTCTCTTTTTGTATTTTCTTTGTTTTCTGTTTTTTTTTTTTTTTTTTTTTTGTTGGTTTCTCAAGAGGCGAATCTTCAGTGTAACAGCAAAGCAGGTGTCAGGTTGTGTTTATCAAACCAAAAGGCTTCAGGTTCCCCATCAAGGCATGTGTGCAGGTATGATGTGGTGAAAGATTGCTGCGATGTAGTTCGAGTGGCGACAGTATGAGTCCATGCGCCTTGGGCCCTTCTTACAGGACCCAGGTCCTGATCCCGATAAGTCCGGCTCCGATCTGTGCACACTTGCGTGTTGGAGACCAGTCGAAGGGGGCCAGCAGTCTCAGCTGGGTCCATCCCAGACCACAGAAAGGGATGAGATTGATGAAGAAAAAATACAGTCATACAAAACTTGTAGAAATATTGTGTGTCAAATAAATGAAACCAACACCAATAAAACATCTAGAACATTTAATACAACCTAAACCTGCGTGTTTGGCTTTGATTTTGTGTCACTGACTTCCTGCATCTTTCATGTCGAAATTCCTCCATTTCCCAGACTGAAGTTTTTTGAAACACAAAAGTAAAATAAAAAATTATGGTAAGCTTAAATTCACTGTAAACTCATGGTGAACCAGGTTACACATCGCTGTAAAAAAAAAAAAAAAGATTGGTAGGAAGCAGATGGATGGATTTAAGCAGTAAGGTTGTTAAAATCCTGATATTTAAGTTTTTTACTCTATTTTATAATCATAAGTACGTTTGAAACCTGGAAAGCAATTTAATCAAACTCCAGATTTTTCCAGATAGTGAAGAAGTTCTTCTATTACGTGTGATACATATTTCCCCTTTACTTGAATATAATTTTCCTAATATGAATGGATAGAGACATTTCACATTAGTTCTTGCAGCCTTCCCCCACTCTTCTATTATTAATGACATAAATGTTGATTTGGTGTGGATATGTAGCAGTGATTGTAGCTGAAATGGCCTAATATGAATCTGAGGATAAGGAGCCACCTGGTGTCTCTGATCTATAGGGGAAGAGTTGGCAGCAGCCCAGGGTAATGCACCAAACCTGTACATGTCAGCCTTCAACATGTGAGCTTCAATAAGAGACAAGATTGCTAAGTATTATTGTAAACAATAAAAAGAGCATTGTGAGGGTGTAGTGTGGATCAAGAATAAGAAAAGGTTGCATTCCTGAAGCTCCTGCCTTCAGGCTGTAACTTCTCAGAGGTAATATGTTTTATATAAACCTCCTGTAGATTATCTACACAGGAAGCCATGCATGGTTTAATTCTGCATCACCTGAGAGAACAGGTTACTTAAATACTTTGCCTGCTGTGGCAAAAATTGGAGAAACAAAAACTTTTAGAGACTGCTCCACCGCTGTCTAATGACAAACCTGTTCCCTTTCACACACACATTGTGTCACTCTCGCTGACAAACACCCTCTCACTCTCACCCTTGTTCTAATTTCCCTGGTGTCTCTGCAGTGAGCTCACTGCAGTGCGACTCCCCACTCTCTCCCCCTCCTCCCCGCCGCCCCGACGTATAATAGAATATCGATCGCTCGGCTTTTGCCGCAGTGTGTAAGCGAGTGTTCCTGTGGACGGGTGAATGTCTGGCTGGGGCCCTCCAAGGTCATTGCCATGGCAACCGGTGCATGGGGTCCTTTGGCTGTGCTGTCAGAGAGCACAGGTCACAGGGGTCACATGAAGAGGGGGAACAATGGGGGGAAACAAGAGCGGGGGGGGGGGCTGTCGGTGAACAGTGCAGTTTGCAGCGCCACAGACACACAGAAAGAGAGAGAGGGAGAGCAGGGATTCATGGCGTTTTATTCCACTGTGCATTCAGACGGGACCGGAATAATAACTTAAGAGTACAGACGAGGTTCTGAGGGCCGCAAAGTTCAACGCAAAGCACTGCCAAGCATGCACAAACAGAAGACAACGCTGCTGTTTAAGGACGAATCAGTAACAAGGATTTATTGCACTTCCAAAAATTCCAATACAAAAACACACCATTTCCATCAAATGTAAACAAATAGTACATTTCTGAAACATGCTTTCATTAGCTGAACGTTCAAAGCAGACTGATTAAATATGCACACCATGAGAATAGTGAAACTCTCAACACAGCAGGCCTTCAGTACCTTGTAAATGATCCAGAAGCTTTTCTCAAATTAGCATTTTATTCAATAAAATCAGGCATTTTAAAGCTTTATATGGCACTTTACCTTTGGAAATTACTCATAAACAGCAGTTTATAATTACGAAGTATGCACAGAATCTGTTTCTACAGCAGAGAGTTCATTGCGGAAGCTCTATTTATAGATGGCGAATATATCAGTAAGGAGCAAGAGACTATGACACAAACCAGAGGCATAAGAGGTTAGAAATATGCAGATCAAGGCCCATAATCTCACAATGTGCTATAATTGATTAAGAAATTCATAATTTGTGCATATGACCAGCTATGTACATGAA
This sequence comes from Alfaro cultratus, assembly GCA_903066825.1. Classification (NCBI taxonomy): domain Eukaryota; kingdom Metazoa; phylum Chordata; class Actinopteri; order Cyprinodontiformes; family Poeciliidae; genus Alfaro; species Alfaro cultratus. Next base: position 39,063 of record CAEFZX010031559.1, on the reverse strand, counting down.
AGAGTGTAACAACAGTTCTTTGACGCAATGTAAGGTACGCTGATAAATGCCATAATGTTAAATACCTGGAATATAGGATACACATATAGCTTGGAAACAGGTTTCAGAGCAGATTCTCCCCCAAACACCTGAAGGTTGGTGCAATCACTGGGTAAAAAAGACGCCCAACCGTCAATTAGCAGCTGCTTCAAGTTCAGCTGGGTCGTCACACGGGCTCCATGAGGAGCTCGTCCAATTCCGTTCCCTCCAGCTGCCGGAAGGCAGCATGGGAGCCAATCACAAACAGCGTAGCTCCTGGGAGGAGACAAAAAGGGAAAAATGCATTTTAGGACAGAGAATATGTTGAGCTTTTTAATAAAACAGTAACAGTCCATGAAACCAAATATATTAGCAGAAAAAAAGCTCAACCAAGGTCATAAAAATACAACGGCCCTCATTAATCAGACATTTGGGTGTAAAGTTATTATCACATAACAAATGTAACAATTTGTCGGTGAGCGTAGGGTGCCTTTAATCCCACACCAGGCATCTGATTGCAACAGTGTGGACCTGAGGTGCAGCAGAGAAAATTAAGTTGTTCCAAAGCAACATTATTATTCCATACTAGTGCAATGATGAATAGCAGCACAAGTTTTTAGACATTTATTTTAGATTAAAGTTTATCGATAGTTTTTTATCATTAACTTGGTTTGAAAATTTGAGAGGTTGGTTGCATCAATATGCCATCGGCTGTACAAAGCAACCACTGAGGTGACCTGCATATTTAGGCAGACAGAATAGCACGCCTGGAGACTGACTGGAGTTATAACTGTACATCTCCTAAAGGAAATCTGTGGTTCAACTGAGATGAAAACAGTAAGGATATAGGGATGTTTATGTCTGTATTGGTTGTCATGCAGGTAAAGCACGACAGCTTTACCTGCATGACATAAAACAAAGTTTCAGGTTTTGTTTGAGTCTTTTAGTTTCTTGTAATTCTTGGAGTGATGCACCTGAAAAAAGCGTGTATTTCTTTGAATAACCTTTTAATGCCACAGATTTTATGAGGGTGGCCACTGAAGCTATGAATAAACATGTAAAGTGTGTACAGTACCACATATTTTGTTGGTAATTTGTTGCCAGCAAACTAATGCAAGCAGATCAGCAACATGTGGCAAAACCTAATTGCAGTGGTTTGACTTACCAAGAACCCAGAAAACAGCAGCGCCGGCTCCTGCCAACCAGAACACGGGCAGAGAGATGGCTCCAGCTAAACTCATCTGGTGGGGGACGGTGAGCTCTTTACCTGATGAACAAGAGAGCACAAAGAAAACATATCAATACGCTTTATACGTGCAGGTTTGTTCTGCCTAGTACAGGACTGGTTGGGCTTATACTTAATGATAAAATGACTACATGCTTCCAAGGAAGTCTGAGAAATAAAATTCATCCAAGGAACACATGCAAAAAATACATAACTTCATTTTATGCCAACTTTACTCACCAAGAACAACCAGCTTGGACTCCAGAGACTTGAGGTGGATTATGTAGAAGGCACCAGCAAACACAGCCAAGGCAATCAGCAGCATGGGTGAGCTGATGCTGAGAATCAGGAGCACAAACAAGTCAATCACTCAGATTTCAAGGTAACAATTCTTATCTCATGACCTTTTAAATGTGTTTTAATCACACAGAAAAACAACTGCTAATATGAGAATATGAGGTGCACATTTTTTTGTTTTGAGATTAAACCTACACTGATCCAACTCATTGAGGCCTTACATGCAGTAGAGGATGAGACCCAGAAAGATGAAGGTGTAGTTGCTGTTGTAAACCTCCACGTTCTTCACCACCCTCTGGCAGAGCTCTCCGAAGTTTCGAGGTTTCGAGAACTTCCGTTGGTCAACAAAACTGGCCCACGGTCGAATGGACAGCCTGCGGCGGTCAAACCATTCTTTGGCCACGCTGACTGAGAGGCCTTTGGGAAGCCACAGCCTGGAAAGTAAAGGCAAGGTAAAATACATATGAAAATAAAATAATCTATGTAATAATATTGATGTAATCTGTTATTTTTAACATGAAAAATCTAAAGTGAAAGGCTCTTACTTTGCCAGGACTCCAGTAGCCCCATTACCCCCCATTCCAGTGGGATGAGCATCCTCTGCACCAAACAGATCTCCAGCCTTGCTGTCCATGTCCACAAGGCAGTTCTCTCCCTTTGGTGCACCTGAGGACATCTGAAGACTTCCTGTTGAAAGGAGATGTCAAAGAATTTAAAATGTCTGGATGTAAAATGCAACCAAACATTGAACATGTTTGCAACAATAAGTTGATCATCAAGCAGCTGCTAACCAAAAGCCTTCCTCCTCTTGATACGAAGCAACACTTTATTACTAAAGTTTAAAAAGTGAAGCGGCCATATTGGAATTTGACATTTGATTGGTGAGAAAGTCCAAATCTGTTCTTTCAATGTTAATTATTACAGTAGTACCAGGAAATAATATTCTACAAACGTAATGAATAAGAAAAATAGAATCTGTTTTTACAATAAATAACTTGGTGATGAATGAAAAAATTGCTACCTCTGGCTGACAGATTGGTGTATTTCTAGTATTTACCCTGGCAGTACTTGTTACATAAGGTGAGAACCACTGCCCTAACTCATTCAAATTACTTTATCGGTTTTGTTTGTTTTATCCATTGAACCAACAAGGAGAAAATGTGTAGATATAAAATCATCGTTTTAATTTATTTACAAAATTGTTTGGAAGATCATCACAAAGCCTGGCCAGCTCAAGATTATTAGAGGGAGAAGAGTTCTTTAAAGCAATATACAAATGTAAATAAAATAGCTTACATGGTTTTAGAACCCATTGTACAATAAATTTGGTTAAAACTTCATAAAAAATGAAGAATATGATGAATTGTCCTTAAGGCAACTACACCTGTGCTAAAGCCTAAAAACAATACCAATAGATCACTCTCAAATCCAAAGGCTTTTAATTTACACCAGAGAAAACTTGAATAGATTGTTGATCAAATGTTCGCTCAAACCGGTTGGATACTTTGTTAGCAGAAGGGCCTGGTCAATACCACATCACTCTACAAACATGATATTCACGAATCTGTTATTGTTAGCAATAATATTTTCATTTAGAGAGTCGCTTTGTTAAGTGATATCCATAAATATATGCTTAAAAACACAACTTTACCGGAAATTCAAAACAATAACATGTAGCTTCTTTGCTAACTCTAGTCCAAGCGGACAGCTTATCATAACACCAAAACACTTTACAGAAACTCATATACGTTCTTGACGACTAAAGGACATTTAAAACTGTACATCATACAATCCTTAGTACAAAATCGAGGTACTCACTGAAAAAGTTTTCTAAGACAACCTCCACCTCTTTGTTTCTGTTCAAGATCACGGATGTGATGTGGCCACAGAGAAAAAGAGAGAGGGTAAAAAAAACCATCTTGGTATTCTGATGCACCACATTGCCACCTATTGGCCACACTATGAACCTCATTGAAAACGGGATGCTTCAAAGAATATAAAGAAGTTCGTATTAATATCATTAACTTTTTATGTGTGTTTTAACTCGAAATGCATATCTGAACGTATTTCTACAACACGTATTCTTGTAAGCTAGGAGACAGCCGTGAGATCAGCTGTGTGGTGCCCGTTGTCCTTGTTCACAGTTCACAGATCGCACAAAGAGCTGACCGCAGATCAGTGGCGTAAAAAACGTGACCTTACATCATCCGTCAAGCCGGAGGAATATGATTGGTCGTTTTCCCAGCGTTGTCGTGTTGTCGTCACCATGGACGTTGGTCTGTGGAAGTTGCTAGATTTTCCAGCGGAAGAGGAGAAATAACAATAGAACTGTAAGTATGAATTATGTATTTTATTTTTACTGGAAGAGCAAGTCTAAAATGTTTTCAAATACTTCACAGCACGCTCTTTATTCTTTATCAAAACTGTGCTTCCATAACAAGAGTCAAGCAATGTTATAGACGTGATGTCTGTTAGCACAAACGGTAGAAAACGGCTGCTAACAAAGGACCGATGCATATTTAACAACCTACTAAATGCCTGTTGGTCTAACTTTGACCTCTCAAGCATAAGAAACATTTTTGTTAAATTTGAAAAGCATTGTTTGTTTGTTTGTTTTCCAACAGAAAACGTGACGGGTTACATAAGCCATCACACGTCTCCACCAATCAGCGGGCGTCAGAAGAAAGGACAACTTGTATTTGGCTTCTAGCGTTTTCCTGCATTCTGCTAAACAAAGCGACAGTTTAACAATCACAGCTGGCCGTTTGTTTGGCGAGTCTCGAAACAGCGTCGACCTGCGGACGATAAAAGGTAAATCCGCAGACCTCGATATGCTTTAGTTCTATGCAGTACTGTCCGGTGACTAATGCTGGGCTGTTATGAAGTAGAGGAGCTTCTTATAATTAGAATACCATTAAAAAGCTAATAAAAATTCTACACTCAGAAATCCATTTTTATTTCTGTAAGCTTCGAAGAGTATGGTTTAGTGAATAAAAATCCTCAATTTAGCTCTCCAGAAAGCTAGGATATATTATAATGACAATGTGAAAAAGGAGCTTCAGTACAGAAATGTTATTGCCTACATCATCATGAATGACTGCTGACTTGACAGTGATTCAGCAAACAGTTATTGACGCAAATAGGGTAGCCCACAGAATTCCATTACTAATGAAGCTGGCTGTTCAAAGAGTGCTTTATCCAAGCATATAAGTGGAAAATTTAATGGAAGGAAAACCTATGATGTAATAGGGGGAGGCTTCAAAAGCCAATTGAAGAGTTAAGCATTGACAAGATGTGGTCATTAGCTAGAGTCAGCGCATCAAGACTCACCATACGGAGATGTATCCATGACATGGTTAAATTGCCATTTTGTCATGCTAAGCTACACCTAAAACAGCGGACAATGTGGTTAAGACAGGTTTAAGTACTTTTTTTTTTTTTTTTTTTTTTTTTAAATTTAGGTCCCACGTCTGGGCTGGTGTTGGTCTGCTGTGTTGTATTATGTCTAAAGTCAGAGCAGTCATCAACCAGGAGTTATAGAGCACTTTAAGCCCCTCTCTACTGACAAACTTGATCAATATGCTTATTCAGTTTTCCAGCAGGACACAACCTGTTTTAATTACAGTGGTAGTTGACTGACCACCAAGCTGCCCTGATCTAAAATCTACAGAGAATCTATACTGTATTGTCAACTGTAAGATGAAACACCAGACCTAATACCAGTTAATGGGGGCATGTTGTTCAGTACATGAGAATGTTTTTTCATTTGGTCAACACGTCTGCACAAGTCATTTTTTTTATTATACTTAGAAAATATTCAGATTTTAGAATAACAAAGATTTTGGGTTTTCATTTGCTGTAAGCATTGAGATTAGCTGAACTAGATCCATTAATATTTAAAATATCTAACCATGTGATCCAGAACAAGTTTTATTTTTTGAATTCAGTGTCCTGAAACAAATGAACTGTTAATGAAATTTTTATTTATTAAGATGACCCCATAACTTTGTCTATTAGAATCTTCTGCTAGTTTAGTATTATTTGTTAATCCTTCATATTTCAGCTTGTGATATATCCCATCTCTGACATTTTAAAACCAGCATTTACTGTTCACGTGCCTTTTGTTTGTTTTAGGGGTTTTCCTCTGTTTTTAATTATAAGACCCTGGTCTGAATCCAAAATTTGAGTCACTAGATTCAAATTGTGTTTTGAAAATTTGCTAATTAAACAAATAATCTAGATAAAAAACAGTCAAGCAAGCTGCAGTGAAAATGTACATAAAATTGCATAAGCTTTGTGCACCACAAATTATTTTTGTTTCTCACTGTCACCACTCCCACAACTAATTCTGCTCCATGAAAACTACCAAAACACTGCTTGACACACAACACTCACCTTTATTGTTGTTATACTGTAAATAAAAAAAATAAAAATAATAATTTGAGTAAATGTTGGCTTCCTGGTACCCATGGAGTAGGCCAAAGATTTTATTGTTTAAAATAATATTTGTGTATCTTTCTTGTTGCAATTCATCAGATAAGAAAGACCGTGGGAAGGAACCACAGTGGAACCGTGACCATGGCTGCAGTGCAGTACCCAGGGCGCCCCATCAGGGACTCACTCCACTGGGACGAAACTGAGTGCCTGAACTACTACGGGATGCTCTCTCTCCATGAGATGTTTGAAGTAGTTGGCTCTCAGCTCACAGAATCTGATATTGAAGCTCTCTCTTTCCTTTTGAATGAAACCTACCCTGCACAACACCTTCTTGACCCAGCGGGCTGGACAGTTGAACCTGCTGAAGACGATTCAGAGGACTCTGGTGTAGCTCCAAGTCCACAGCTGCTGAGGGCATGGAGGCGGTTAAAGCCCAGCGGATCACAGCAGCCTTTAGAGGACTTGAAGTTTAAAAGTGGTCTTGAGCTGTTGCTGGAGCTTGAGAGGAGAGGATATCTCAGTGATGGTAACCTGGAACCACTGTTGCAACTTTTAAGAGTGCTTACCCGTCATGATCTGCTGCCATTTGTATCCCACAAGAAGAGGAGGACAGGTAATCATTATGATCTCATCTCACTAGCTGTTGTCACTCATTAATAGTCTCTCAGAATTAGTCATTCATTTATTGGTTAGCTAATTTTGAATCTGTTTTTCAGTATCTCCAGAGAGAATTGGACAGAGATTTGAATTGGATAAAACAGAACTAGTGTTTGGATTACAACATAGCTGCAGAGAGACAGATATTCCGCTCCCATCCTTCACACAACAGTTAACAACTGGTAAGTCTGCTGACCTGTCATTTTTATTGTAGAATTGTATTCATTCTGCTTATGCTAATATTTCTAAAGTGCCTTCTAAAAGTATTTACATCTCATTTTATCACATGACAGCAACATACAAACTGAGTTCAGAGTTCTCTCTGGTGTGCTTATGTCTACATGATCTACATTATGTTATATTAAGTCTGTGTTTTGAAAATGTGCATACAATTGCTATTGCTGCAATTGTAATCAGAAAAATCTGCAGCAACAGCTATTTAAAGAAAATGTCCCATTTTTGCCCATTTCTTACGTTCAAGTAGTGACACAGACTCTGGGTTTTCAGATATTTACTCTCCAGCACCTGGGCCATCTACAAGGATGCGGAGGAAGAAGAGGGGACATGGCTGGAGCCGTAGGCCCAAGAAAACAAGCAGACGGGTCCAGCCACTGCCTCTCCCATTAGGACCTCAGAAAGTGTCATGTGGTAAGTGCAGTGAATACATGTGCAACATGTCCCTTTTCAGTTTCCTCCCTTTGCTTTCAGAAACTCTTTCATTTTTCCTCCTATTTACTGTTTTTCCTTCATTTAAGTTTAATATCCAAAAACATCTGGTCGTCAGTCTGTTAACATCTTCAACAATTCTCTGTATTTTATTTACTGATGTCCCAGACTGATGTTCATCTCTGCTGAACCTCAGCTTGAATCATTTCGTTTCCTGTCATCTTTCTCACCATTTAGTGGAAAAACCAAATAAGCCATCTGTTTATTTACAAGTGCTACTCTACAAAATGTTCCACACACTAGAGCAATGAGTTACTATATTTAGAATTAGACCTTGTTGGTCATAAAGGCAGAGATCAATTCTCCAGATCCAAACCCACTGATGCTAATGTCAAAATTACACTTGTCTGGCTCATTCATTACATTTACCAACCTACAGTTTGAGTGGTAAAATTCACAACTTGAGGTTTGTGTTTGGACAAAAATAATGTCATCGTTAGAACTTTCTACATTCCTCTTTTGATCGCCAAAATCCAAAACATTCAAGCTGTTTTCATTCGTACGTTCTTATTGGATGGACAGTATCCTAATAACTTTCTCAAACAACATCAAATATTTGTTTCCTGTTTCTTCACCTTGACTTTCCCTACATTCTTGTTCCCTCATATAACATTTTCCTCACTCATTGGTCTGTGTTCAGCTGCTGCTGCTACGAATGGAAACTGGTGGCTACTCCCTGTTCTTTTTGTCTTTACTTTCAAGCCAAGTTTTTTTAGTCCTGTCACCTTAAGAGATGCCCTTGTTCTGCTTGGTTGTGTTTCTTTTATCTAATTTCCCTTCGATATTTGCAAAGAATAATTGAAATGAACTAAACTCATGAAGATATCCCAAGTTGGTTCCTTCAAAAGTGAAAAAAACCCTTTGAGGTCTTGAAAAATAGTTGGTAAACTATTGTTGACCGCAACCCATTAACTCAAGAGAAAATGGACACTAAATACTCCTGCAGCAGATTATTCAGCTTTTCGTTGCTTTTTATCTGGGATGGGTATCAAGATCCAATACAAAACTACTGAGTTCCTTGTTCTTCAGCTCTGAAATGTCACAATTAGAATTTTTTATTTTCAATGATAAATTATCTCTATTAAACTTGAACGACTTTAATGTGGAAAAAACATCAATATAACATGAACATTGCAGTATTTTAAAGTGTACTCCTTGTGTTGATATTTGGAATCAAGTCATGTTGAAATCATGAAAAGATACCTACAATTGTAATTTTAAAGATTTTCCTTTTAAAATTTATGATTATCAGTCTAACAAAATACAGATGTGCAACCTTTTTTTGCAACAGTTGGTGTTCCTTGTAATTCATTAATTAGGCTTCCTCAGGTCTCTTCCACACACATTAAAAATCAGACAGAACATGAAGAATTCATCAGTCTTCCTAGTATGCATTAATCCGCTGTTTTGAACTCAAACATAACTTTGGCAGTGAGATCTTGTTGGTTTATTGTGGCAATTCAGTTTATCCAGATTGTGTTGTCAGGGTACACCAGTGGGGACTGGCCATCAGAGAATTGAAACAGGAAAAGATAAGTTGGTCTCATTTCATTCACACCGGATTGTCGGTACTAGAAAAATGTTTGAAGAATTCTTGGTGCTGGGGCTTTTGAGATTAGGCCCGTGACACATAGGGATCAATATGTGCTTTGCTCTCAGTTCTGGAGAAGTGCACACTTCTCCAAATTGCACACAGACTAAATGCTGGACGAGCAAAGGAAGTTTTGTGTATTTCAGGCAGCGCTTAAAATGTCAAATTCCTGGCATTGTACTGTCATACAAATGCTGCAGCACAGCTTTTAAAAACTCAATTCAGGCTTCAGTATTTTTGGTAAGATCAGTAAAGACTGAATTTTTTTTTTTTTTTGTCTGAATTATTGTTTGACTTTACTTGTGAAGATAGAATCACACAGCCCCAGCCAGTTTAAAATATTGTCAGGGTGGCCATCTCCACGTTGACCAGTAGTTCATACAGAAATCAGCTATTACCTAAGTCTTTTCATTCTGATAAGCTGATGAAGGATTCCTCCTCTTCGGCAAGGTTAAAACTGACGGTGCAGGAGCAGAAACCTTCCATGTATATTGGAGTTATGTAAATTATGAGGACTCATTGTAGTTCAACATTCAAACGTGATTTGGGTTCTGGATACTGTGGAATGGTCTTAATCCAGTGTTAAGAGGACTTAAAGCATCTGAGGTGTGTCAGTCTATTGTCTACAGACAGGCCAGGCTTTATTTGCTCACTAATAGTTACAGATATACTATGTATATCTGTAACATAGTACAGGGTAATGATAGTGAAAGAGGGTAATGATAGTAACATACAGGTAGGGTCTGCATAGCTGATTATTTTAGGATAGGAAATGCTTCATGTAATCTGTTCAACATCAGCTCTATGGAATAAAATGAATCCATCTACTGACAAACAAATAATCATCAAATATTACTTAAATGTTCTATTCTCAAATTTTAAAGTATCTCCCACAGCGTTGTGACAAATAAATCCTCTTATGTTTTAACTGTTACTGTTTCAAAACAGTAAATACCTTTATTTTGACTCAAAATAATTTAAAGGGACCTTTATCAGTTGCAATAATTCTAGTATTCATGTCAATAAAATCCTAATGATACCCATCCCTTTCTCAACACTTAAATATGAGTATTACACCAGAGTTTGTTTTCCTTTGTGTTGTTTGCTCAGTTATTTAAGAAGCTTACATGTTGCTTGTCTCTGCCTGAAAATACGAGATACAGGCCAAACCAAAAACTTCATGATCCCGACTTGATCAAAAATATAATCTTAGAAGGAAGACAGCCCTCCCCCATTGGTATTAAAGTTGAGTGATGTGCCTGTGAACATGCTGCTGTCTTGACTCCACATTTGATTCCACCAGGTTGACTCCGATTGTGACTCAGATCGAGTTACCTATGACACAATGGATCATGAAGACAGAGATCGAGACTGAGGAACAAAACAAAAAAGTCTGTCACTCCACTCTGTGCATTCGTACCGCAGTGTGCGTGATCAACTCAGTCATGTGCTCTCACAAGTCTGGGCCGATGCCTAAGGTAAAAAGAGGCTCTCCTCCCTATCACAACAGGGGGTGGGGCTGCTACTTTGCTCTGTTTACGATGCTTGTCTATCATAATATAGGTGCTCCTTACCTGGTCTCCTATCATCAAATTTAATTGGATTTAGATAAATCATCTTTTGTTATTTAGTCTTGTGCCACAGAATATGGATTCCTTCCTGTTCTGACAAGAGTCTGCTGTTTTATAGAACTGACCAGAGTCCTCAGCAGTGCGCTACAAATTCCTCTCACAAATCTGCAGCTCGTGTTCAAAAGTAAAACTACCAAGAGATTTCTGGATAGGTCTTCTTAACTAAAGTCATGCTAATCCGGAACTGAATTGCAGTTAATAAGAATATAATAATAAATCTTAACAAATATGGCCAACATTCTGTCTTAAAAAGTGAGTGAAATTACTCCTGAGTTTATAAAACTTTTTTTTATAAAACTGTTTCATCTCTTTAAATCAAAAAAATTTAAATGAAGCAGATTGTTTTGTAAGATTAGAATCCCCAACTGCAAAGTGAATGAAGTCATGAAGCTTCAAGTTGCAACCAGTGCTTTATAGTAATGTACCAGACAGAGTTTTATGGCCAATGTCCTTCATCCAGTTTTGTAAAATTTTTACCTGCCAATAGTGATTTTAACAGAAAAGGTCCGTCTTTTTCTTTAACTTTTAGGCATGTAAATGGCTGCCAACATCCATAAATCTATAAAGGAACCATCGGGGAAAAAAAGGATAGAACAGAGCACTTTTGCTGCAATATGATCAGCCTTCACACAATCTGCTGAAGTCTCTCCCTCTGTTCAAAAGTTGTCTCCATAAGCATAAAAACATTTTTTAGATTAAATTACATCTCCTCCAGCTTCATTAAACACCTTAATGGTGGCCAAGGTTTTTTTTTTCCTCTGTAACATCTTCCACAGTGAAGCGAGAAAAAAAATTCAGATTTTTGGGTTCCCGACAAGATGGTTAATAGTCATAGAGACAGTCACCAGCTGATTTCTCTGCCGATTTAAATTTTTTTTTTTCTGATCTACTACTTCATTCTGTCTTTATGCTAAGTAAGTTAAAAGTGACAGAAACAGTGCAGCGTTATTGAGATGAAGTTGAATCTACCTAAACTTGATTTGTAACGCAGTATTGACAAGAAAAAATAGTTGAAAAAAATTATTTGTCCAAAATTGGAGAGACTTTTTTGGTGAAAGGAGGTCATAAGATAAAACAGAAGATAAACAGACATATGTTGGTCACATTTGTGAAAAAAGCCAATTTCACCTTTTTAGCATCATTTAAAAAAAACAATTTGTCAGTATGTGAGGACCAGCCCTTTTTCTTTTCAGAAAATCTAAGATGGCTGCCACTTTTAAAAAAATGGCCTTTTTTTTTTCTCAAGAAGGAATTTTTTTCTCTGAGAAAACAGAGTAGTGCTCTGCTGAGGGAAGTTCGTGCTGTATCTTATCTCTGCAACCCGTGTGAGGCCCCTCATGTGCGTTTGTCAAGACGGAGCAGAGATAGATAGGGCAGTTCAGTCCATCACTGGCCCCTAGCATTTCAACAGACCTTAAATAGTCTCTCTTGTCATGACTCATCTTTGAAACCATTTTCACCGGAGTGTCTGAATTAAACTGTGACAATAACGACTGCCATTATTGCTGTTCCTATAAGGGGTGCTTGGGGAAGCTTATGCTTGGTTTAATTGACCCTGTTGGTTAGCCTTTGCAGTTGGATCTTAAATTATTAGTTGTCAAGGTTGAATGTAAGAAAATTGTCCAACATAAGAGTAATCCCAAGCATCCCAGTGTATCATAAGGACACATTTAAGTGTATCTGGATATATTAAGTTGACAATGACTCCTACTGGTCAGTCTGAAAGCTGATTGCAACTAAGAAGTGCCTGCTTGATGTTGAAGGAAAAAAAATACAGCAACCCAGTCAACTATCATCCAACCCACTTGTGCTTGTCTCTCTTTCTTTTTCTGTATTCGCAGTTCTAAACAGTCCCAACGTGTGTATCAGGATGTGATATCCTTACACACAAAGAGAGAGCGAGAGATCGAACACTAAATGTTCAAACCACGCAAAACGGTAAAGAGTGATTTGTCTATGGGACATGAGAGGTTTGTGTGCCTGTCTCTCAGATTTCCCCGTAGCTCTCCACTCTTGGTCGGTTGTTCACCAGAAAAATGGATCGATAAAGAGTTGAAGCTCTCCGTGCCAAGCAACTCCTCGTAAATGGGTACTTAAACTTTTTTGGGAGGGGTGGGGGGGCTGAGATGAAGAATCCAAACGGGCTTGGTGCTGAAAGTGAGTAATGAAAACTGTGCCTCCTAATGTCCTGTCTAAGTGGATGTCTCTGTGTCCGATGAAGCGTGAAGTGCTCTGTAACCCTAACAAAATGACTATCACTGTGTTCCTGTGGTTTTTAAATGGCCTTCCCCTCGCTGTCACTGTCTTTACTTCTATCCTGCTCAGTGTGAAATGAAGGCCACCCATAAATGCAGTAATTGGCGAGTGTTTATCGTAGCCCTGGCAATTGCATGCTGTGTAATGATAGAAAAGGTCAATTTATAAGACTTTAAATGCCTTACTCTGACCACAGAAGGTAGTTTAAAAAAGTTAAAGCTGATTTGCAACCTATTGTATCGTCATTGAAGATTGATAGAATGCAACTCATGGCTGTAATACAAACAATAAAAGATTTACCTGGAGGCCTTGACGGAAAACATCCCAACTGTAAAATTTAATCATAGCACCTTTGCAAGTGTTTTTTTCTGAGTCAGAGCAGATGTACACAACTGACAGTTGTAAACTTTAACCAAAGAAGTTCCAAACCTTTAGATAACAGAATCATTTAAGATTTTTACACCTTACTTTTCTGTTTCCACTTCATCCCCCGCACTAATCTTAATTATATTTGACTTTCTCCTGTGGGGTATTGCTGCTTTTGAACAAAATATGAGCCTTTTCCCCTCCTTATTGATTGATTGATCATTCATTCTTTGTAATATTCCTGCATTTTCTTTTTTCTTTTTTTTTGCCATGAAAAAGTTAAAATCTTTTATTAGTCCACTGATATCTTAAAGTATGGCAGTGGGGCCATGAAAAATACTTCCATGTACTCACTTTTCAAAATATAAACAATGAATTGTGTTATAAAAAGGAATATTATAAAATTGTTCATTTGTGATGTACGCTATCAGAATTAAATGTCTTCATGAAACTGGATTTGTTCTTGTACCTCAATGCTTTCCTAAACAAAACCTATTTGCTTTCAACTTTTATGAAATCAATTGGTTTTGTGCCTGAATCTTGCAACCAGCCCTTACAAATGTAACATTTAGATTGTCCTGTTTGAGCCAGTCTTCTGCTTTTATAATCTAATTACACACTTCTGAAGAATGCAAATGAAAACCAATGTTTTGATACCACTCCTCTACAAATGTTAAGGGATTCAAAATCAATTCCTTTATTTGTCATTTGCATTTCTAATGTTGGCATTTTCTAAATGTTTCCCTAATGAGTCGGGTGCCTTTTGCTGTGGCCTCAAACAAAATGTTGAGTTAATGGGACTTCTCGCATCAGGGTGTAGCTGTTGAATGAGATTGAAAACAAAACATGTTAAAGTAGTGCATAATGTCATGTCAGCATGGACTGAAACTCTTGCAATTGTTTTTTCATCACTCTCAAGTAGAAGCTGTATTTACAGTATGCCCCTGGTACATATTTGCAAATTTTTTATTTTTTTTTTATTAATCCATGTTTTAGTGTTGCAATATATCCTCATTCTAAAAAGTAGGAAAATTGCAGCATTTAATTTGACCAAGCTCATTGGGGGATAATGGGTGGAAGAAAGTGTTCTTTTTACCAATGCGTTTTAATAAATGACTTCTAGTTCCTATGGGGTTTCAATATAACATGATATAAACCTTTTTTTTTCTTGGCTAATATTTGTGACAGGAATAGTGACTGGAGATTATTAAATGATGTAGAATCTCCTTCACTACAATTCTATCACTGCATCTGGTAAAACTCTCCTAGGCACAAATAAGTTGAAGAAATATAACTAGTTTTCAGTCATTCTTTTAAACATACATGCTGCATTTAATTTTTTTTTTTTTTTTGGAATAGTTGGGAGCAGGGGGTACTAACAAGTTTATTAGAGGTAAAATACATAAAATTCACTCTTGAGGTCAAAAAGTCCACATCATATTTGAAGGCTTTTCTTCTCCTTGCCAGAGTTGCCAATAATTGTAGTTAGAATCTGTTTTCTTCTTAAACGAGAGTGGTCCATTCACTTACCTGAAAAGATCATTTACATAAAGATATTTCAGTCCCAATACTTGAAGACTTTAAAGTGTTTCAATATTTGCTCATGATTTTAGGAAATACTAAACTCAGCCCTTCTAACTTGTTAGAAGGGCTGAGTTTATAGTTAGTTTCACTAAACATTATTGAATGAGCATGTTTCTAGATTGTGACAACTGCTGTTCTGGGAGAGCTTTGATTGGGAGAGCTGGGTCTTTGTTGCAGCAAAAGTCATCAGCAGCTGGTTGCCTCTTGGAGCTCTGGAAAAATGTCATGGGAGATGATCTCAGCGTTGCTCTTGCTCAGTACAGTATGTATCCTCTAATCTTTCTCGCTGTGCTGTTGCATGACCATCAGTCCTGTAAACTTCGGAAACTCAAGAAGCTACTTATTCTACAAAGAACATTCTATTGAGAATCTGCTGAATGTAAAGATTTAAAGTGTGACAATAAGCCCGTCTAAAGCTTGGTACAGCTGAGTTGTTACAAAAAAAATAATTAAAAAAATCAAGGTGTCAACTTTATTTCAGTACTTGGTTACATGAACACTTCAACCATGATGTTTGTGGACCTTTTAAAGCTGTCACACTGAAAGTTCTCATGCTCCAGTTTCTTCTGATTCAACCGTTTTGTTAACAGCTGCCAATGATACTCAAATTCATAGAAATGACCGACCGAGAAATGGAACAACACTACTGGATCAGATGAGTATTTCTTTCCTTGCTCCGACTTACCAACTTAAGTTTCACCAAAACAAACCGAGGGGCCAAATTTACAGCAAAGATGCTCTCAGATGGGTTGGTCTACTTCCAGTGCCTTCTCATCTCAGTTTACTCTGCATCGCTGCACCTTTTTTTGTGTGGAACTGACTTTAAAACAAAAAGAAGTAACATTGATTTCAGCCTATTGAGTTGGAACTGTGCCCCCTTAACAAAAAAAATAAATAATCACTGCTCAGTTTAATACTGACAAATACGATGCCCAGTGGTGATGTAGTGCTGTGAAAAATATTTACTCTGTATAGATTCCTTCTCTTTGCTTTTTTGTCACTAAATGTTTCATATGCAGAAAACAGCTTTTAATTTATCATTTTATATCTTAAGATAGAAATACTATTTGAAAGCCAACCTTGTTCTAATGAAAAGTGCTTTTGAGATAAAGCTAATAACTAGCAGTCCCACATTTGGCAACAACTCCTATAAAACATTGGTAATGACGAACCAGTGAGTCCTTTACGTCACTTAGAGAAAGTTTTGACCCACTCTTCTTTCCAGAATTGTTTTAATTCAGCCTAATTTTAAAGTCTGGCCTATTTAATGTCAGCTTTTTGAGAATTTTTAAAAATCTGTTTCTTGTTGTCAGACTGGTTCCATTTAGAGTATTTCCTGATTCTACTGGACTAACCGTAATGAGGCTTCAGAATGGTTTTGAAATGGAATGAAGTTTTCCATTAAAATTCATTTAATTAGTCAATTTATGATTTAACAAAAGTAGCAATAACTTTTCAACGCAACCAACATGTGGCATATCGTTTAAAAGCTGTGTTTTTATATTCACTGGTTATTTTTCTCTGATATTAAAAAGTTTAACCTGAAACATTCAAGTGTGACAAAAAAAGCAAACAAAAAATCCATAAAGGCATCGAATGCTTCTTCCCAGCACTCTAGAATAAACCTAAATAATTGGTATCTGAACATTTTTTTTAATGTTTCTCTCTTTTCCCCCTTTGTTTTGCCCTCATGACCCCTCAAAATCTTTCCCCTCTCTTTCTGTCATTATTTCCTTTCCCTTCTTCATTATCTTCTGGCTCCTTTGACCCCTTCACTTCCTCCCACCCACCCCCACTTTTTCCTCCACCTTCTGCTGTTATCAGATATCCGCCTGCGCGTACGGGCAGAGTACCTGGAGCACGAGTCAGCGCTACGTGAGGGCGTCTCGTCAGACAAGCGTCAGCCGCTGGAGCGTCAGTTCGAGTTGTTCAGCAGAGCCAGTTCGCTGCTGCGCGCCAGAGACCTGGGCTCCATCGTCTGCGACATCAAGTTCACAGAGCTAGACAACCTGGAGGCCTTCTGGGCCGACTATCTGAGCGGGGCTCTGCTGGAGGCCCTGAAGGGCGTCTTCATCACGGACTCCCTGAGGACGGCCGCCGGCTCTGAGGGCGTCCGCCTGCTGATCAGCGTTGACCAGGATGACTACGAGGAGGGCCGCAGGCTGCTGAGAGCCAGGATAGCGATGTCCTCCGGTAACGGTGGGCGCACACAGACCTGCTAGGCCTTGTGATCCAATGAGACTCTTTTGGTTGTATTATATGAAGCTTGAAGGAAAGAATAGCTGGGACTATAATGGAAGGTTCAGGTGGAAGTTGGAAGCACTTTTAAGGCCTTTTTTTGTTTTGCTGTTGTCGTGACAACCACTAGATGGCAGAAGTAACTATTGGCCCTTTTTGTTAGTATTATGCCTTTCAGTTTTCAGTCTAAGTTGGAACATCAATATTTATGAATGAAAGACAAATAATTATGGACTAGTCTGTTAAATTTGGGTTTATGTGCAGGTGCTACATTATTAAACACCGGGATGAAACTGGAAGAAGGGAGAATTTTCTTTGACGCAGCTAGAAAAGAATAAAGCAAGAGTGGGCCTCCTGATTCAGTGATGACACTGTCAGTTATTTAATAGATTTATAAACTAATAAGAAAAAGCATAGTTAATTGACTAACTGTATCAAAATTTGAACATTTTATTTTCTTCTATACTTTTTACTTGGTTCTGGACAGTCATTTACAACTCCACCACTAAAACTACAAACACTATTTTAATTTTGTTTGAATGTTAAGAAAATAATGAAATCGGGAATTTGGTTAATACTTTATTTAAGAAATGTGAAAAAAAAAAAAGAAATCATTTCTGAATCAAACTAAAATTGAGCAAAATCAGAAGAATGTGCAGCTTTCACCACAGTTTGACTTCTGCATCGAACTTTGGAGAGCCCCGCCGACACAGGAGAGACCAGATAACGCTGGGAATCTCTGCCCCGTGCACCACCATAACCCACCGTATGATTGCCGTGGTCAGTGGATGCTTTAGTCATCAGTAGATGACAGCAGTGATTAGGAACAGGTCTCAACAGACCATGGAAGATTCATCATCACAAGCTTGTCGAGAGTGGCCCTGATAATGTAATGGTGGCTTGTGCCTGGGCTCCCAGTTAGGCCTCAGCAAGTGCTTCTCTCAGCAAGTAAAGCACAGGATGGAGCGTCAGTCAATACAAGTGATGTTGGAGAGATCAAAATCAAAAGTGCACATCCCAGCTCCACTCAGCCCTGCGATGTTGGCCCAGTAGAGTGGCTCACGGACAGCTGTCTACTTGCCCTGCTGGAACTAATGCCTGGACTTCACTCATAGAAGGCGATCAATAAGGCCTCTCACTCTTAAGTCCCTTCATACTGGCACGACTTAAGCAGGCAGACACTGTCTGAAGTACAAGTCTCTGCAGGGCTGAGCAGAGACCAGCGAGAGGACAATGGGCAGATTTCCATGTTTTCTTTGTGTGTTTTTGGTAAAGGAGATAATGTATGTTTGTATTGTTCACTAATTCAGGGGATTTTTTTTCTTTTGAACGGTAGTCATTATTTGTGGAAATCTTTATACATTGGACATTACTTCTGGTGAATAATAAAAGTTTTGATGGCCTCATGTTGTTTTTTGATACATTCCTATTTGTCCTCAACATTTTGCATAGTTCCGATTGAGATATTGGAAAAATCAGTACTGTACAGTACTGTCTTTTATTAGCTATTTGGTTAATTATTGGTTCTTCACACTCTACATCTGAAACATTTGAAGTTGATTCTTAACACAAATAACCTGAAGGGCTCTGCTGAGTACTGACTGTTTAATGTTGCTGGTTTAAAATGTTCCTGAAAAAAGTATTTTAAAATTTAAAGCATAATATTTAGAATTATGCTAATTGCTGCAATAAAGTAATTTAAGTTGTTGAAATTTTTAAATCTTAGATTTTGGATACTTTTGCCATTTCTCTTGTTTCCAAACAAGTATGCTACTGTGCTCCAGAAGAAGCTGATCATATCCAGGAGAACCTCATGTAAAATTGCACAAAACTTTAACACATTTTAAAAATTATATGATGTTATATATACTCTAGTCACTATTCCACTCAGCCAATTTATATAATGAATTGGCTGAGAGGAGATGCTACCAGTATGCCATATCTACTCGTGGAGTTCCTTGTGCTTAAGGTATTGTTTTTTGAATTGACTAACCTTAGCTTTTACTGTGAGCAACAATCACTGAACAGAAAATAAAACTCTGAAGCTTAGTAACACATCAAGGAGTTTTAATTCCAGAATCTAAAGATGAATGGTAAATACAAAGCATGTAAACAAATGTATATTCCACTAACATTATCCTAAACTAAAATTTGACTAATTAATTATACCAGCAATTTAAAAAAAAAGTGTTGGTAGCCCTAAAGGCCCATTTTTAAATTAATGTAAGTGAAGCACTTCTCATTTGTTTTAATTTTCAATATTGGTGAAAATGTTGAGGAGCTTGTGATTGGAAGTCTGGAAAATCTTTTCTTTGTGGTTTAAATATGCGACACAGTGACCCGATTCTTTTAGCCGCTGGCTCCAAGGCTCCACAGGAACATTATCTTGGATTTTAAGGTGGGTAGAAAAAATTACATTTAAAACTACCGTTCCAATAAGCATTTTCCCTGTTGTATTAATTTTATGTAAAATTTAATGTTGAAGATAATTTGTGGAAGTGTATCTGAATGTTCTGAAATTGTAGCTTTTTATTATTTTTATCTTTAAAATGCAAGAATTTGCTCTTAACTTTATATTTTGTCTGCCTGCTAACATAATTTAAAACATTAAGCTTTTATGATCAGTTACTCTTGCTTGAGTAATTTCCTGGATGGATTTCCTTGTTTACTTTGACTTGATTATAAAGTACTGCTGCTACTCTTACTTGAGTAAAAAGTTTGGGAAAACAATTGCAGAGGTGGTTAGAGTGGTCAAAGTTGTAAATCTGACGTTTTTGAAAAGCGAATCAAAAGAAAACCACATTTTATTTAAAACATTTTTGCCTTCCACAACCGCTACATCAACCTGCTGTAAAGATGCCACCATTGTTTGTTCAGCTGGTAGCTTCCAGCGTCCAGAAACCTCCTTTCTGACAAATGCAGTTCTCTTATTGAACGGCCCTCGTGGAGAACAGTAATAAGGCCCAAACCTCTGGGAGAAAACCTGATGGGGTGTTTTCTACCCTGTTTGGAGTACGCTTTGTTTGATGGCCAGCTCAACTGCCCCGGGCTTGCCTTCGGGGAAAACCTTCTTGTTTTAGAAAGCCCAGTTCTCACCCGCCCAGCCTTAAAGCAGAGAGCAGTGAAGTGATGCCCACAGGTAGATTTAGGCACTTTCTCTGAGAAGTCAGCAGAACTACAGAGAAACGGCTCAAATGATACTGTGATGTTCTTCCTCAGAACTCTCTCTACCTTCGATGCTCTTGCCATTATGAGATACTTTCTTGGTGGGGAAAAGAAAGAGATGCTCACAGTTGAAACCAGATGTTTACATACATAAAAAAATACTTCTTTTTTTTTTTTTTTTTTTTCCCAAATCGCCGACTGAAGTTAAATTAGACAAAATCTCTTGTTTTAGATCAATTAGAACTACCAAAATTATTTCTATTTGCTAAACACCAAATAATGAAAGAATAAATCAGAGAAATATGAGCTAATGCATTCAAAATCAGACATTTACATACAAAATGTTTACAGTTTTTTTTTACGCAATGTGGGAAAGTTCAGATGATGTCATGGCTTTGGAAACCTCTGATAGGTTAACTGAATTAATTGGGTTTATAAGCATTTTTCTATACAAACAATTATATGTAAGTATAGACTTGATGGGAATGTCAAAACATCATACTGCTCTGGAAAGAGACGAGTTCTGTGTGCCAGGAATTAATGTGTTTTGTTCCAAAATGCACAAATCGACCCAAAACAAAACAAAGACCTAGTGAAAACATGTTCTTTAAAAACATGGGCTTGAAGGGCCACTCAGTGAGGGGGAAGCCACTACTCCTAAAGCTAATCCACACAGGGATAAAGACCTGCATTTTAGGAGACGTGTCAGGTGGTCTGATGAAACTAAACTGGAACGGTTTGGCCATAATGACCTTTGTTATATTTGGAGGAAAAATGTAGATGCTTTGAAACCTGGGAACACCATCGTATCTGTGGCAGCATCATGTTGTGGGGCTGTTTTGCTGCAGAAGAGACTGGTGCACCTCATTACAGAGATGGAATCATGAGGAAAGAACATCTAAAGACGTCAACCAGGAACTCAAAGCTCAAGCGGTCTTTGTAGTTTGCAGCTTCTCACATAAAGTGACTTAAAAATCTACATACACCATGATGAAACAGCAGGATTTTGTGATGTGAAAAATTACTTAAATATTTTTCACATAGCTATAATGAGACATTTATCTTGGACAATTCTTAGAAAAACTAATCTGCTAGAGAAAGGGTATAAATAAAGGTCAGCTATTCTCTTCAGATTTTCCTGACTTCTATGTTTACATCCTTTAGTGAAATCCATACTTTGCAGACAGGACACAAAGGACGAGAGATGTCCTCACAATCAGATAAATTTGTAGAACCTTTGCAAGGTAGAGTGGACACAAATTACAAAGATAAGATGTGTGATGCTGAAACACTCAACAAAGAACAATGAAGGCTAAAATTAAATCCAAGGACGTTTGAAGTCATTATTTTGTTGATCACACTGAAGTAACCATGTTACTAAAGTAGTTCCTTTTAATAGATTTGTTTCTTTCCCAGTTGGGTTGTACTGGACAAATGTTGCATTTTATGTGAAAACTGTTTCAAATGTGCACTGTAGAGCAAGGAAAGTCACTCTGCTTTGCTGATCCACATCCAGGCCAAAGAATCCACAGACAGGTTCAAAGATCAACTAGTTTTAGTGAACATGATTCTGTGGGAAATTTTCAGTGCAATTTACACTATGACTGGAGGACAATGTGAGAAAAAATTGTTTTTAAGGACAAAATCAATCATTTTCACTTTCCATGACCTGACACTGGGAATAACTTGAAATAAACTACATAAACCACCCCTTACTTTTTTTAAGCATCACATCACACTGAACATTTTCTGAAGCGAATGTCCAGTTTATTACCTGGCCCACTACAGAGACACATCAGAGACGGTTTCGTGTTCTGTGGTGCAAATTGGATTGCTGTACAAAAAGCTAAATGTAATGTTGCTTTGTGTGGCAGGGGACGGCTCATCATTCTCTTGTAGACTTTATTCCACTGTCCGCAGGTGTTCCTCCGACCGCCTTGATTGGATGGCGACTCCAGTCATCTTGTGGTAGCTGATGTCTAAATCAGGCCCGCTATCGAAACGTGTCATCTAAAGCTGATAGACACTATAGGCTGCTGTCGGCCCACTGGGCCCGCTTTCATTGTATGTATACCCTGCAGCATATTGCTCATCTCTTTGATCGGACAGAGAAATATTTTGCTTTTATTAAGGAGAAAAGAATCAGATAGTCTTTTTGAAAGTCCATCACCTAGATTCCCCTGCACATGGTGTGTTCAGCTGTCAGTGGCTTTAGGTGCCTTGTCGCTGTAACACGGCTTTTTCCTCAAAGGGACATAAATGAGATGAAATTTGTGGAATATGTTTGCTTGTTTCAGTGTAATGAATGTACCAATTAATGAGTAAGTAAACCACTTATTCAAGTAAGTAGTTGCTGTTGATTTTTCCAGTAACTTTGGTATCAACCAGTCTCTGTGGTTCCCTAAGTGACTCCTGAATCGAAGATGGTATCATTAGCATCTTAGCGTCCACTGTAACGCACAAGAGGTTTGTTTTAGAGTGCTCTGGCTGCGTTTTACAGCTTTGTTTGGCAGCTGAAATTATATCTGGTCTCATTTGGACTTTTTCTGGTAATAGATCATTTAGTTCTTTGAAACATCTAATTTGGATTACTTTGTATAGGGACATTTTCCTTGTATGTCTATCACTCTTTGTGTCTCGCTGTAACTTTAATAGATCTGAGTTATGGTTAACAATTTAACATTTAAATTCGGTTACATAAAATGGATTTGATGTTTTGACTTACAAAACTTGTGTGAGGAGAAAAAGATTTGTCTCTGTCCAGAGCTGATCTGTAGATATGGAGGAACACCAGGTCTACTTTGAGCTCATCCTGGACGATGGAGTTTCTTGTCATCTCTCTAAAATACCTTCTTGCTGCAAAGCAACAGTGCTACCTACAACCATTCATGATGCCATACCTAATTTTGAACTATTATGAATGTATGGGTTCATTTATTGTTCACCTTTTTAGTCAAATAAGGGCCCACATGTTTTTGATCGCCAAGCTTTGTGTTTTTAGTCTTCATTGGTTGATGCAGGAGAATTTAAATGGAGATCTATGCAATTTGGTTTAATACAAATTACATATTTGTATTAATATGTAATTTAATACATATTAAATTACATATTAATGTAATTTAATTAATATTAATTAAATTAATATTTTAATGTGCTATCAACTGCACAGTGGTGCAGTTGATAGCATTGCAGCAAGATGGTTTGAATCTCAGTCTGAGGTCTTTCTGCATGGAGTTTGCATGTTCTCTCTGTGCTTTTGTTGGTTCTCTCTGGGTAATGTAAATTAAATTTTCCTTAGGTGTTGGTATGTCTGTATGGTTGCTCTTGTCCTGTCTGTCTCTTTGCTGAAAGGATTGATATAGAGAAGCATACATAAATGGTTAAAACATGCTGCTTGTTTGACCAACATTTATAATCTTTTAACTACATTTTAAAATTCCCAATCTCATAAAAATGCAACAAGAAAGTCTGCAACTGCTACTTTTTGTTTTACTTTTTCCTATTAACATAACCAATTGTCCAAGTAAAACTTGCTATGCTTACATCCTGGCTGACAGAAGTCGGTGGTAATATTCCGACCAAAGTGAAGTGCTGTCTTTGGCCTGCAGGTGGCAGCATATTGATGCATACTAAATTTGAGGAGGCCTCGTATTCAAAGCAGTAGAGCTGCTGCTGAATATCCGCTCAGGTAAGTCTGGGTAGGAAGTTATAGAACTTATTTAAAAGCCTCAAATAACTCAAAATTAATAATAAAGTTATATATTTAACTGGATTGAAATAATAATTTTCTCAGTACGTGTATTAGGCCTAATTAGCTCTTTGGACGCTTAGGACTAAAGATCCTGACTTTCAGAGAAAATTAAAGTCAGGATCTTAAACATGAAAACTGCAGAGCTGTAAATCATCGTCCAGATGCTGCTGATAATCTAAGATGTGGCTTCATCCCCCACCAGCACCTCACAAATGACCGTCTCCTCTTCATCCCCTCTTCTTCCTCACTCTCACGCACGCGCCTCTTTCTCCTCGGCAGCATCACAGCCTCCGAGTCGCTATGGAAACCGCTGAGAGACACGCGTCGAGGGTGAGAGATGGAGAGAAGGGGGGGAAGTAGAGGGGGGAACATAAAAGGTTAGGGTGTCACCAAAGCCTCACACGCACCCCCCTACCTCCCAGTTTAATGCCGAGCCCCCCACTCCAGACCCAGCGTCCCACTCGGTCCCTGCCCCGGCCCCCCTTTCACCTACCTCTGCGCCTCTCCCCCAGCTTTACCCGCTCTCCATCCCTCCTCTTGTCCAGACAGGCTGCACGCGTGGCGGGGATGGAGACGTTCACCGATGGAAGCACTGGTAAATTTTCCACACCTATAAAACAAACTAAACAAGAACATTATTCTGATAGGGGTGGGGTCCATCCAGGTCCATCCAGCACATATTCCTCTCACCCGCCCTTTCACTCTCTTTTCACCTTCTCAAATCTCACCCTTGTTCTGTTCAGTCTGATCAAAAGGAGAAATATTTGAGTCTAACTTTCCTGCTTGCGGAGAAGGAAGTGAGGACATAATGGTGTGTGTGTGTGAGAGAGAGAGAGTGTGTGCGCGCGGGGTTGGGTTTTTTCTTTGTTATTGATTAGAAAGAAATTAATTCACCGGGGCAACCCTCTGACTGTTCTGACTCTCACCTCTCCCTCACTCCTTCTCTCCTGCGTTCTCCCTTGCTCCTTTGCTCCGCGGACGAATGGCGTTGAGTCCTTTTGCCTGCTCTGCATGTTGCATAATATCGCGGGAATATTTGATTCGGGATGCGCAGTGTGCCATGCATCTGCAGGTTTTGCACATTGTGTGCGATGGTGCTGATTGGCGCTCACATTTGAATTTCTGCGCCCATCTGTGGAGGTTTAGATCTCTAGGAAGGGAATTGTTAAATCAGACGCATCTAAATCCATTTCCAGTTTTTGCGCTCTGATGGCGCTGATCCTAATACAGATCTCTTTCTGGATCTGTATAAGGATGATTTCTTTCTCCATTGTGAATAGCTACTCCATAAGGTCTGCATTGACGGCCAGATTCACCTGCGCTGAGAGCTTCTTAATCAATGTGGTCGATATTTGCTCCCGACGTCCGCAGATAGCAACAATACCACCTCAGGATGTAGGAGCTTATGCGCCGCCGAAAGGAAATCGATGGACAGACTGAGTTAATTATGGGAAAATCAATTAAAAGGAGGGGAATTGAGGGGCTTTATAAGCCCGAGAAGGAAGGGCTGAGCGGCAGAGGAGCGGAGGAGAGAGCAGCCTTCCTGCCGCTGCGCTCCTCTGTCTGCCCGCCTCGCCGCTCCGCTGCTCCCCTGCTCCGCTGCAGCGGCTCCGTCTCTCCGCTGTTCGTCTGTGGATCTTCACCATCCACCAAACTGAAATATCTGCGTGCATTTATTTAGTGGCACCGTTTTTATTTTTTATCTACCCAGAGATTAATTGCAGGCTGTCACAATGTTAGTAGATTTCAGTTTGGAGACATTTTATCTTTTTTTTTTTTTTTGCAGACTTGACCTTTGCTCGTCATAAAAGATTCTATTATGTGAGACTCATTACGTTATGACAACACATCGGTTTTAAATACAGTCAGATTTCGAGCTGCCATTCTCCTGATTTCACTGGTCTTACTGGTTTCTGAGTGGGAGCTTGTGAAGTCGTTCAAGTTTGTCGAGTCAGGTGCAGACAGCACGTCCCACAGTGGCGTTTAAATGATGCGCAATAAACGTGACAAATACAGTGAAGTACACATTTAAATGTGGTAGATGGGTTAATGCTACAAGGCTAAAGTATGTTATGAATGAATGAATGAAATGTGCGCAGCGACGTTTCCTAATGTGATTTCAAAGCCAATGAGGCAGAGGACTAATCAAAAAAATAAAAAATAAAAAATAATAATAATAGTAATCATTTAAAGGACGATAACTATCTGTCATTTTTATTCGCCAGCTTGTCTCGCTTAAATTGAACAAGAAAATGGAATGACCGCATGTTGTTGTTTTATGAAATACGTCATTTTTGCTTTATTCCGAAAGTTGCCTGACAATTAGAAACACAGGAGAGAAATACCGCAGCCAGGCCTGGTTTTAAATGTTTATCCAATGACTTCACCACAAAAACGCCACATTAAGTTCAGTTCTGTTTACTTATTTTAACTAACACCTCAGTGCAGCTTACAAGAAATTCAGGTCCGATTCATAGCCAGTTATGTAGAAATATATAATCCAGTCTAATGACGTAGACAATTACATTCATTCAAATTACTTCCTGAATGTCATACGACTTAAATAAAAGTATTAATTTGTATTTTTATTTGCTGTATCCCATTTCTATCTTTTATAACTTAAGGTGTGTTTGGTGTGTGCAAGTGTGTGTGTGTGTGTGTGTGTGTGTGTGTGTGTGTGTGTGTGTGTGTGTGTGTGTGTGTGTGTGTGTGTGTNGGTGTGGTGTGTTGTGTGTGTGTGGTGTGTGTGGGGGGGGGTGGGGGGGGGTTGGGGGGTGGGGGGGGGGGGGGGGGGGGGGGGGGGCCCCCCCCGTGTGCTCCAACCTCTATCAGTTTTAAAATTTGTTGGATCTCTAATTCGGAAATTTGTTTCATTTTTATTCAAATTTAGGCTCCAATGTAGATTTGAAATCGAATTAAACTTGTTTTCAGCCTCGATTGAAAACTTTGAACATGGGAAAAAACGCAACAGATTTATTATTTGCATACGCAGCTACAAGCTCAATTATCAATAACATTTTGCGTTTTTAGTATTTTCTTTGCTCATTCGGTTAATTTTACTTCTTAGATATTGTCAGTGAATATGTAAATTTTAATTCAGGCTGTTTTGCATGTGGATATTTTAATATTAGGACGTTTTTTGTTGTTTTTTTTTTGTTTTTTTTTATCAAATCGCCTCATGTCCGGTGCTCCACTCACCTTTTGAAGGCCTATATGCTTATTATTCAAATAAAATCATTCACTTAAATTCAGAAAAAATATTGCTTAATATTTTATGCTATTAAGTTGAGCTTAGAAATGTGATATTTCTTCACTTTGACGTAGAAACTCTTTGAGTCATTTCCATACTGCAAATAAAGATTTATTATTTATCCGGGGATTGTTTGTGAGAATCATATCATGATTTTGTCTGTTGAAGTCGCAACGTTGATAATTACAGTAAATGATCCCAGTTCAAAGTGACTGTTTGTTGTAACTTCAGAGAAAAAATTCAGCTAAATCTTTTTTTTTTTTTTTTGCATAGCAGAAATAAGGAAAAACACATTGAGGTAAATTTCCTTTTCTCCTCCTTTCAGAACATTATTTAAAGTTCGCTCTAAAATGATTAATGTCCATCGAGATGTATTTTTAAAGCTTTAGTTTTAATCTAGTAATTACTCTACTAATGCACATATTTAGGGGCAAAAACGCTAAGATTAATTTTCGAATAAACAATTTCCCAATTCTGCATATTTTACACGGAGCTCTTTAAAGGACAAATTGATCACATTTAATCGGTGATCAGAAAGTGATCGAGGTGAGGCTCTGTCAGATCCTGCTGCTGCTCCTGACTCCTTATCATCTTCAAACACACCATCACAGCCCAGATCTCTCATTTCATGGTTAATGTAAGCAGCCATGTCCCAAAATCTTCTTCATGAAACGACTTTGTTGGTTCAGTTTTGATGTAAAACATCTGCATCGCTCCTGCAAAGGTTTTAAGAGTGTGGATTTCTTTTAAAAATATATACATATATTTTCCCTTCCTGTTCGTTTTTGTCACTTACAATTTTCAGTCGGTATCAAGCACCACGGGCCATATATTTGGAATTAATCCATTTTCTGCGCACGGCTCTTCTCCCCAAATGGTGCTGGCGGCTCTCCATGTCCCGGTGCACAATGAGCTAATGACCTGCAGGTCAAAGGTCGCCTGGCCAGTTCCTCAATTAAGGCAGAGAGATTGCAGTTGTGCAACGAGTTGCCTTTTTTTTTTCTTTTTTTCCTGAGTAGGAGTCATCATTGACCAGCAAACTAAATATATATATATATATATTATATTGTATTATTTGCTGCTTTATATGATTTGTTTTTGCGTTCATTTATTTTCAAAATAAGTTGCTGAATTTAAACTTTTTAAATTTAAAGGCCCTCATTTTGTATTATTTTATCATATTTTTTCATTGTTTAAAATTAGCCTGCTTTCAGGAATATATGCCTTCACTGTATCGGTAATTTTTATTTAATGTTTTTCTTTTAAAGCATATTGTACAGAATTATTTAAAATGTCCAGAATCTAATGCTTTATGCATTTTTCTTAAAAGCCAGCTGGAAAAATAGTGTAAAGTATATAAATAATGATTTGTAATATTTTGAAGTGTGTGTGTGTGTGTGTGTGCAGATTGTTGACATTTTTGCCCTTACTTGTGTGTTTTTCACTGCATCATGTTTCATCTATTACTGGATATAACCAATGATCAGTTCCCAATCATGGTTGCATTGATTAGCTGATGATGGATTCTTTGCCTGCAAAATACAGAAAATGTGATCAATTGTGCTGTCGTTCTGAAGCCGACTGGCTCGACCGGTACAGCAGCAGCTGGACAGACGGGGGGGCTTCAGCAGCACAGACAGGACTTCAATAAGTGACAAAAGAGAGGTGATAAATTGATCAAAAATGACCACAATGAAACGGGGCTCTTGTGAGGCCACACATGTCCATTACGGCAGTGTGTCTGCGGGGTTTTGTGGTTGGAATACATCAAGGTTCTTCGGGTCAGAGGTGAGCTTCATCCCAGACTGATGACCCTGCAGACGGACTGACCTCTGAGGGGTCTAACGGCTGGGGGAGGAGGCAGCACTCTGGACTGGGCAGGGGGAGCGGCCGGTGGGATAAGAGGGGAAGATGGAGAAAGAAAAAGTGAAATAAAAGTTGGAGCGTACAACGGGACCTAGCCAGAGGAAGAAGCAGAGATGCGTGGTTCCAACAGTGGACCTTCGATGTTTCTGAGTGGGTTTGGTCGCCCCTGGTTTCTGTGTTCTCAGCTCTGTTTTGAAGAAGTGAATTAACACCTGACCCCAGCTTCTGACCCTGCTCCTTTCATCCAACTACCCCCTCCAGATTAGCAAATATGGACTATCTGGCCTGGACACACACACGCCCACACACACCACACAGTCTCTCACAGGAACATAAATAAATTTACCTGTAGCAACAATCAATAACAATCACATGTAAACACACACAGCTACCTAATGTACAGAGAGTTAGCAATATGCTAATTCAGGGTGTGAATATGGGCTGAAAAACCTCACATCCCATCATCAGCGCCCATTCAATTCCCCCGAGTAGATCTTCAGTGTCAGTGCTTGTCGTCGTAATGGTCAGTCTGTAATAGCTATCTCTTCCCCATCACACACACACACACACACACTCACGCACACACACAGACCCTCATCCATTTTACCTGCAGGATATAGTTTGCTGTTTCCCGGGGGGCTGGAGCTGCAATTTGGGGCATGCTCCCACCATGTCAGACCGCCACAAACATGACTTGCAGTCTACCGGTCAATAATGACAATTTGGAAATGTGGTTAATTTATATAAGCAAGAATTGAAGTCTGTTTATGCAAAGTGGTAAGAGAGTAAGAAGCAGGGCAGAATGAATGCAATTCAACCTGGTTTCAAACTGCAGCACTGAGACTGTGGGGCTATGAGTGACTGGTGCAGTCATGCAGCTTGATGAGATGGTTTCCGTTTTTATCAGCTTTATCAGTTGGCATATTTCATTGACCTCTACCTCTTTAACAAAGTTGTTGTTGTCCTCTGAAACTATTGAATTTGATGCTTACCACATTTGCTGATGAAGGCAGAATGAAGCTGTTTTCAGTAGATTACAATAGTACTAAAATAAAACTGCAGTATAGTTGCTATTTTCAGACCTGAATATGACAAAAGAAATCAGGCTTAATGTGGATTTGACATTTATACATATTGTAAATAGTAACATATAATTCATGAATGTAATAATTCAACACTTTCTGTATTTTGATAGCAGAAAACTAAACCATAAAAGACATAAAAACTGAGAAAGTGATTCAAAAGATAAATCATCCAGGTAGCAGATCAGCTTCTAAGTTATAAAGGTTTCTGCCAAATATTTTTTGCATAAATGAAATCAATTAATGCAATTTTTATTCTGAAGAAATAAATGAGAACTATCAACTGAAAGATATAATAAAATATAAATAATAATCATTAAAAAAACCCTTCATATTCAGTTTAAAAATTAGCAGAAAATGAGTTGGTATGCATTTACTATGCATTTCAATCTAGAATATATAAAGTGTCAGGCTGTAAAGAGTTAATCTGAATTTGGCTGTGTTGTTTTATAATAAGGAGTGAACCAGAATATTTAAATGAATTTGAATCTATTTGATCAGAATCATAACCAGTTTATTTGCCTGTTTTTTTCACAACAAACAAACTGACTTTGGTTCCACTTTGGTCTCAGTGTTCAGATATTTAATTATAAATATATACATAAGACAGATTTTTAAAAATGGACATATGACATACAGCATTATTATACAAACAAATGAACTGTATTGGACTAATTTTCAAGCGTATTTCTGGATATAAATTTGATCTACAGGGTTCTGAGATGCTTTCATAATCAACTGAAGAAAATTGAACTGGTTTGGGTTTTTCTCAGAGAGGAGTCTTGATTGGAGTTCAGTGTTTTAAGAATTCAAAATGTCCCATTTCTAACGGAAAACTATACTTGCAATTAACACAAAATTATCTCCAAAATACAGTGTAGAAACACACTAATGAAGTGCAACTAGATTAAGTTCACAGCTTAATAGATGCATGAGAAACAATAGATGTGAAAAGACAAAGTAAAATGACAATAGTCATAATAATAAAGATCTAACATGACATGGACTGAGTGTGCAACAGGAAGTAGAACACAGGCGGTACCGGCATTGATTGTATATAAATGCATACAGCTGTATAGGATTATTACTACTACTATTACTTTAGACTGAAATGATATGCAATGTTGCATATAATTGTAATATCAGCAAAGTTCAGAGCATGCTTTGTAAAACTCAATGTGAAAAATTAGTTTATTGCTTTTGTGTCAGACTGGATTTCTTCAATTCTCTCATTGTTGGTCCGCCATCGCAGGTCTGCAGTGAGTCCAGAAGACTGCTGCCAGAATTTTAACACCCAGGAAGCAGGAAGCCCGATACAGCAGCTCTCAAATCAGTTCCTGCAGCGGTCAGAACTGATTTTAAGGGTTTTGGTTTTAAATGTCTTCATGTTCGCGCCCTCCCATATCTTGGTGATGTGATTAGCAGGTATGATCCACCTAGATTTCAGGGTTATGACATTTTACTAGGACTTCAGAGAGGAGGGAAAAGCTGCTTTAGTTATTATGGGAACACAATCCCACAGACTTTGAGAACTGCTGACCCTTTAAGAAAGGATATGAGAACTCACTTTATTTTCTCTCAAATTTCTCGTCTTTGTTTCTTCTTTGTTGTTGTTGTTGCTGCTTTGTCTTTAAAGCTCTTGATTGCTTTTAAATTTGACATGAGGTGCTGTACAATGTATTTATTTCGCCTTCTTAATATCAGAAGACAAATATAAAAATTGAGATTAGTCATCAGTGATTAAAATACTGCATATTAGATCATTTATGTACATATCATTTTCTTTATTGTCACAATGTTTTATCTCTGATTCTGATGCTGAATATCTACAGCTTGTTCCAACTAAATGCTGTAAATTTGTTACAATTTGTTCAACCTCAATACTAGATCTTAAAAAATACATTTTAAAGTTGCATTAGGTTGGTTAAGGTTTTGGTAATACTTTTTTTTATTATTTAATGCAAATATAGGAGAGTTTGAGCCATACCAAAGTGATGCTCTGTTTTTCTATTAAAACATTTTGGATTTTTTTAAAATTGATCTTTAATTTCCTGCATGTCATTCAGGGAAGGAAACAGAAAATGTTTCCACTTGAACTTGAACTAGACTTCTTTCATTCTAATAGCTTGACACATTAATTATCTTTGACAAATAATCAATTACCTAATATTGGTTAAATTAACATGTGAACCAGGAAGTGTTTTCTCTGCCAGCTTGTTCAGATTTTTGTTTTATCTTTGGTGGTCACAGACGCCGTCAGGTTTCACTCAGCTTGTGTTTTTTTTTGACATTTTAGTGGCTCATCGTACCCACTGAGCATCGCAGGACCACATCCTCTCCTTCTTCATCCCCTCTCGCTCAGCCTCCTCCGGGCCATTGTCCTGGATTGATGGCCGCTAGGTGAGGAAGGCGGGAGAGAGGGCGGGGGATGCTGGCCTGGTCAGCAGAATTTGTAGTGCCCTCCCTCTGCCTGTGAGTGTCAGCAGAGAGCAGCCAGATTGTCTGGCTTGATTAGGTTTCCTACCTATCTTTCCACTGTGTCAGACAGAGGAGGATGGTGGCATAGAGAGAAGGGGGGGAGAGCAGCGGGAAGTTGCCCAGAGGAGAGGGAGTACAACAGAAGAAGCAGGAAAAACACATCTTTTTATCCCCGCTTTCTCTGTCAATAGCCCTGTACAGTTTCCTCTTGCTGTGTCTCTCATTCTGCTGTTTTTCTGCTGCTCCATCCCGCCTGCCTCTCACTTTGTCCCACTCTCCCATCCAGACCTCTAATCCTCCTCCTTTACCTCACACTCATTCCCTAATCCCAAATCTCCTGCACCAGACCCCCCTTTTTTCCTCCTTCAAATTCTTCTCTCTGTTTCTCACCTCCACTCTGATCTTTCTTTCTGTCACATCTGAACATGCTACCTTTC
Source organism: Alfaro cultratus (assembly GCA_903066825.1). Classification (NCBI taxonomy): domain Eukaryota; kingdom Metazoa; phylum Chordata; class Actinopteri; order Cyprinodontiformes; family Poeciliidae; genus Alfaro; species Alfaro cultratus. The sequence continues at coordinate 6,008 of CAEFZX010031559.1, read as the reverse complement.
AGCACAACCCTCTTAGACTCTCCAGGTGACGGCAGCACACCTCATTTTCTCTTCTTCATCACTTCGGTGTGTGTTCAACATGTTCTTTGTTTGCTCCAAGAATTGTCACCCAAATTTTCTCTTCGTGATTTGCTCTTATATTGATATAGCATTGATATAAAAGCTTGCACTTCCATTGTGTGAAGGCGGTTGCCTGGTTTACTCATATCCTGAGTGAGCTCACACCAGTTTTTGTCGCCGCAGCCATTTTGTTGGATGTGATCAATTTTCTGTGATTTGGCCTCGGTGATTTTCGGCTCATCGGGCATCTCTGTGTTTCCTCTCACTCCGCAACATTTTGCGCTTATCTGAGGGTCAGATATCAAATTTCCATCTTATGGGGAAAAAAAACATTTGGTTGTTGCTAATTTCTTTATATTTTCCTTGCAAGGAGGCAGACATTTCTTGTCATCTTTAGAAAAATTTGTAGCATTATATCAGACATTATACTTTTTTTGTATTTGGCTGTTTTCTTCATTCATTTTTATTTTGAGCTCTGAACCATTCTGTGATAAAATGGCTCCTGATTTCATACTTGCAAATAACAGCCAGAATAGTAGAAAACATGTGTAATTAGATTTTTAAGCACTTTGTTCTGATCAGTGTCACAATGACAGGATTTATTCCTATTTCTTTAGATGAAAGTATAAAAATTACTAAATATAACACATTTTACCAGAAGGAAAAATTTAATTTTAACACAAAATAATGAGATTTGCACAGAGTTGAGCTCTTAAAACTTGTCACACAGTAGATGATCAACTGAAGGATGATGCATCTCTCAGGTCCTGTGTGCAGGGGCGGCTCTGACCTCAACGCGGCCCTGGGCAGGTTCCTGTTTCTCTGTGATTGCTACATAGAATTTATAAACTCAGTTTATAAATGAAATGTAAATATATATTCAATTATTGTTGTATAGTGTTTTGGAGAAATGTCTAAGCCATTTGAACTTTATCACAGACTGTCACATTTCAACCACTATTATTTTTTTATTATTTAATTTATATTTTTATGTGACAAAGTAACGCAAACTAGTTCATAATCACGAAAAGGGAGTTAAAATTCATATGGTTTTCAAAAGGTTTTAGAAATAATCTGACAGGTTGGTCATGCATACTATGCATTCTGCTCATTTCATGTAGAAAGATCCCAGCCTGAGATTCAAACTCAACTTTTTTTTTCCTTTAAAGCAGCAGTGGTGTTAACAGAGCTACTGTGCATTCTCCTTCACAGAACAGCTGCATTTATACTGAGATGAAACACTTTGTCAGCTCACTAGGTGATCTATGCAGCTGTTTGGACTGTCGGCTGCATAAACATGCTCACCACACTTTTCAGGTTTTTATTTATTTAAAATTTTGAAAAATGTGTATTATTTTCCTTATGCTTCCTAGTTATGCTGTACTTTGTTTTGTTCTCTCACATATGATCCAGGTATAATACAGTTGAGTTTGAGATTATGTTGTGACAAAATACAATTAATATGAAAGAATATGAATATTTGCAGTCAATCCTTCTTGAGTAGATGTGTCCATCTCCAGTTCTCGAGAGCCAACGTCCTGCAAGTCTTAGATGCATCCTTTCTTAAAAACACCTGAATCAAACGACTCATTTCCCTCATCAACGTATCTCATTCAGTTCTGCAGAAACTTGGTAATAAGCCTTTGATTTGATTCAGGTGTGTTGAAAAAGGAGGAAGGAAAAAGTATCAGATTGATGACTCTAGAGGACATGAGTTGTGTCTAAACATTCTGGATGTGACGCCATCCTGGCTTCTGTCAGGTTTGTGCAAGATTTTTTTCTATTTCCTAATCCCATGAAAGTCAAATATTGTGGAGTTATTTTTAAGTCTTTAGTGTGAATGTCCCGCTTCCCCTCAGAAAAAGTATAAATTGATATTTTCCTGCCAACTAAAATTATAAATATATATGTCACACATAAAACGATGTTGCAACCATAGCGAAACGTACGTTCACTTCCACAGTTGACATTTTTTTAAGTCGTGATGACAGGCTGTAATTTCACTGTTTCACACGCAGCATTTCAGTGCCGCCTCAGCACCACTCACATTATTCAGATAACAAGAGAGCCTCTGTCACGTTCTACAAAATGGGATATGTTTTCTTAATCTGCAAATGGCTCAGCCCTCTGAAAGACTTCATTTTGGCTGAGCTATGAAAAGGCTCAGAAAACATCAATATGGCTGAGCAGGATAAGAAGAAAAGGGCCGTATTCTTCGACGGCATCACGTTCCCTCCATATCCCCCCCATTTGTATTGGTGCAGATATTGGGTCTCAAGCGAGAAATCAGGATTGCGTCCCTCTCTGAATGGCAGCATCCATCTGCTGAAGTGGAATAGGAACGTTATACGGAACCAATGCATCTGGGCTTGCCTGGACATCTTCAACAACGCGACTTCACACTTTCACCCGTCTCTCTCCCCCCCTCTGTCCAGCCCTCAGTATGTTTCCTCCTCTCCATCTCCATCATAACCGCAACAGTGTGAAGGAAGAGGTTTGGATTAGCCCTAAACATACAATCATGTCGACCCCAGCCATGACTGCCTGCTGCTCACCCCGGGTCCACCATGGAAAATAAAGAAGGAAGGAGAAATAAAAAACAAACAAACAGTAAATCCAGTCCATTTCATACGCTTCTCACTTCCATCCTCTTTGTCCGTTTAATGTGTGAAAACGGATTGCTCTGAAGATGTCAAGCAGCATGGAAAAATAAAGAGAGTTGCTTTCTCTTTCCTTTCAAACTGCATGGTTGATTCAAAGAAACATGCAGAGTCTGGATTTTTGCCTTTTCACATAACTTGTATGTCTGGACGCAAATTTAAAGACCGATTTTTATGCATCTGTCTGTAGCTGATCAATCGTGTCCTTCTAGTCACACTGCAAGGATATTCTGCCTGCATGCAGAAATTCACCCACTCTGAGCCTTTTTCTTGCATTAATATTAATTAACCAGAGTTAGATGTAAATGGATCTGTGTTTTTTGGTGGTCTGTCAGTGCAGAGATGTGTGCATTTTACACTTTTTCCCTTCACCTTCACTCATCATGTTTTCTGCTCTTTATTTTTTTACACAAGGGAAAAAATGAGGAAGAACAAAACCAACATATGAAAACTAAAACATGAGAGACAGAAAAGAGGGGGAGGCGAAAGGAAAGGAGGAGGAGGAGGGCAGGAGGAACAGAGGAAGGAGAGGCAATCTCAGAAAACAAGGGGGCTTTCAAAAGTAAGGGATGAAAGCTAGTCGGGCTGTTATTTTTGAAAAATGATCCTTGTGTAGTGCTCCTCTTAAGAGCCAGGTACATATTATTTTATCTTCCTGAGGACACTCAGCGAGGTGCTTTGGCACAAAGGAAATCTGCAACAGTTTCCTTTAAGTTGCACACTTTATTGTTCTTAATGTGATTTCTGACAGCTGCGAGCTATCTCCGCTGTAAAAGGCTTTTTTGATCAGATCTGGTATTTCTTTAGTGAGTATTGAAATTCTGATTCTTTGGATTGCTTTGCCTTTATTTTTCACTGATTCTTAACAACTAGATATTTAAAAATGTTCCAATGATTCAGTCAGAACTGGAAGAGTGACTCCACAGGCTCTGGACCTGCATCCTTGCAATGAAGGCCGGAGCTGACTGGATAGCGTTCTCCATGCAGTCATTACGGCCGACCTTAAAATCACACGGCTGGAAAGATAAGGCACATAACTAAATGTGTTTGAAAAATGTCAAAGCCACCTTTAATGCCTGGGAATCTTGCTTTTCAGGACAAGTTTTGCAAAAGAAAACTAAATATTTCTGTTTTTCTCTGTATGAGATATTTTGAGAGATCCAGCCTTGGAAAAGGTATTAATTTCCCACATTTTTCCACATTACAACTAAAAGCTATAGGATTCTAGGATTACACACTTTACACAACGTTTACATTCAGTCCTGTTTACTCTCAGACCCCTCAATGCATTTTACTGCAGCTAATTTACTTTAATAATCACCCACTTAATCAGCTTGCTAGTGCAGGCAGAGGTTTGTCAGAGGAAATTAGTGTAAGCAAAGCCAAGAAACAAGACTGAATTATAAACCAACAGAGGATAGACGACAAAATGAAAAGATTATGACACGAGTGCAAATGTACCAAACGCATGACTGTCCACCTGAACTATCAGGGAAGCTTTGAACTAAGGAGCCTTCCAGAGGCCCAAAGAGGGGATGCAGCGATCCAGCTCAGGTGAATCTGTTCACATGAACTTTCAGCTTGTCTATAGAAAGAATTGACAACAAGAAACTTCTTGATAAAAGAAAACAATGGATGTCCTATTTGCCACAAGTCAAACTGGAGACATGGCACACATGGTGAAATATATGACTTGCAGGATGAGCACTTTAAGTAGAGGAAAAATAAATCAGATTAAATATCCTGTAGTTGAAACAAATGAGTGGCTTTATGGATGGAGCTAAATACAGAGCAAGAAAACTTGCAAAGGTTTTGAGACCGTGGTTTTACCTTCCAACAGGATCCTGACCCTAAACATGCAGCCAGAGCTACAATGGAAAAGTTTAGATCGAAGCATTGTCACGTGCCAACGGCCCAGTCAAAGTCCAGATCGAAGTTCAACTCAGAATTGGAGACAAGATTTGAAGATTTCTGTGATGAAGAATGAGCGACATTTACAAGCTCTGCACACTGCAAAAACAAAACCTTACTAAACTTTACTAAGTATTTTTTCGTCTTGTGGGTAGTAAAAATATCTTTGTTCACTTGAAATAACACAAAAATAACTTACAAGTAAAATTTCAGCAAAAAATAGGAGCTTGTTTTAAGTCAATAATTTTGTAATATTGATGAAAAAGTATAAGTTCCACTGGCAGATTATTTCACTCATAGCGAGACATTTTAATCTCAAGAAAAAGTAAAACTAGTACTTTCTAATCAATAATAAGATCTAAATGACTTAAAACAAGCTCCTATATACTGTATTTCTGGAAAGTTACCTCTAGGTTTTTGTCTTATTTCACGCATACTAACATTTTTATACTTGAAACTAGTCAGTCTTTGTGTTTTTATAGTGCAAAGATGGCATTCAATTCATGCCACCAAGGCCGTGCTTGTGTTGCTCTATCCCAAAATATTCCAATAAAATTTACAACGGTTGTTAATGGTTTTTACAAAGTGCTGTAATTATTTTCTCCTCGCTCTTCGTCATTCTTCAGCGCGCGGCTCTGTGTTGGAATCCGTCCACGTGAGCGACGGTCCGTGTGCGTCCAACACGTGTCTCCCTGTATCAATAGGTTAATAGCTGAGATGTCAGTTTCAGTGAGTGGCTGATTAGTTGTGTGTTCACTAATCCACTCCGGGGCGGGGAACTATTGGCTTCCCCATTGATTTTAGCGTGGTGAGTAGGCGGAAGATAGAGAGAGGGGAGATCTATTGATTGACCCCAAATTAGCCCACCACCCTCCACCCACTTTCCCTCCACCTCCACCCAACCTGTCGTTCCTGTACTCAGCGGCTGCCGTCCCATTGGGCCGCCACCCTGTTGAACGTTGGTTCTGATTGGCTGCTTCGGTGGGGAGCAAAATGCCTCATTTTTGTGTGTTGTTCCTGATTTGGAAGTGCTGCTTGTTTGTGATTTTGCTGTCACTTGATTGGCCGTCTTGTGAGGATGAGTGAGTGACTGTAGGGCGCAGCTGCTTCGGGAGGCTTTGATGAGCGAAATAGCTGCACTTCCACAGGGACAGCATTACTTTTGTGTTTCTGATCACAAAGTGTGACCTTATTTGTAATGGTTACATGCTCTTTTTTTTCCTGTCTTGGACAAAGAATACTCAGAGAAAAAGACTGGATTTATAAAAAAAAAAAAAAAAAAAAAAAAAAAAAAAAAAACACAAAACCTTCAAGTTTTTATTTTATCGTTCAAGACCGGAAACCGGGGGCGAAGTTTGGGTTTTTGGCTAGGGTTTT
>CAEFZX010031556.1:0-21818 GCA_903066825.1 Alfaro cultratus | reverse complement strand
GTTGGGATATAATTAATTTAATTTCACATAATTATCTCGGTAGAAGCCATTTGTTTGTTAAAACTTAATGAAATATACTTGTCCTATTTGATGTTTGTTGTGACGTAAACTCACAAACAAACGAGGTAATTAGTCCAAGTTTGTCGTTTATTGATCGTTCAGAAACTACAGCGGCTGTAAAGATCCACAGCAAAGATAAAACAACCCGAACAGGCGATCAACTCTAAACCACTCGCACTTTTTACTCTCTCTCTCTCTTTGTCGTTAAACACACCCGTTGCCGTGGCAACGGCCTGCGCCCCGCAAGCGGCTGCCGTGGCAACAACGGCCTGCGCCCCGCGAGCCCAGCAGAGATTAAGTTAAAAACATTCAGTCCGTTACGATATCAGGTTTCCAGGCTTGATGTTTATTTCTCGATTATTAATAATCCAGAAATAGTGGTTTGAGTAGTTAATTTAAACTCCTGCTCTGCTAGTCAGTCGGTCTTTGAGTCGCTTTTTATCTTTTTGTTAATGGAACCGAAACGCACTGAATTGCGCAACACCTTGTTGAAACAGTAATTACTAAGATTATTAATTTTAACACGTTTTGTTGATTTTATTATTATTTAATGAAGCTGCAAACGTTTTGGATCTTAGTGAATATTTTGATAAGCCCGTCAGAACAGTAAGTTCTGGTCTCAGCTTCCTGGTGGCCTTCAGTTTGTCACCTGCTGCCGAGATGGACTCAAAACCTTCCCGCGATCGACCGGTCGATCACGATCGACTTTATGAGCTCCCCTGCTTTAAAGCATGTTTGAGAAATTCTTTAATCTCCAAAACCATTCTGTTTGGCACTGCCTTTCTCATAAAGCTCCTTCAAACTAGCGGCAGCAGCAATTAGCAAACAGCTGATGGAACTGCGTCTGATTCCTGGGCTTATCATAGAACTACTTCTCACTGAAATGCTGGTAAAAATGTTTTTAAAGGCTAAATAGAGGAATGTTGTGATGTGTGATGATCTGCTGAAGGTGAAGTTTCAAAAATAGCAAGAGTTTCTTAAAATGGCAGAGGTCCAATTTCAAGTAATTAAATTGAGAAGTCAAATTTCTTTTAAGTCTTATTTATAGCAGTTTTATAACAATTGAAGGCAGAGCTGGCCCAAAGCAATGCAAGTTAAGTGGCTGCCTAGAACCAGAACATCATATGATTTTATTGTAGTGTTTGCACATTGTGCATATTTTACAAATATCTTCTTACTTTTAAAACAAAAGATATTAAACTTGTTAATGTGTTTATTGTAAATTCAATATTTGTCTGTAGATGTTTTAAATACTTAAATTAATATGCAACACTTAAATAGCACTCTGCATTTCAAAGTGCAAATTAATTAGAGCACAATAATTAATTTCTGGGACACACAGCTACATAGCTAAGAATGTAGTATATGTCACATGTTATGTGGGGCCCCGAATTAAAATCTGGTTAGGGCCCCCAAAATCCTTGGGCCGCCCCTGACTGATTGATTGTGCTATAAAATGGCAATATGTGCCTGGAAAATGCATAACACTGTCCCTTTAAGCAATCTACAAGCCAAGATGAGCTCATAATAATGACTTTGACTATTCCTGACAGCAGCTTATAGGTCACCTAAACAGTCTTTACCATAAGACCGGGTCAGTACTCAGGGAGAGGCAACGTGTCCTGCAGCTCTTCTGCTCTAAAAGCGTCCGTCAGAAAGACAGGGCTCCTTCTCTGTGAGGAAAGGCAGAGGGGAATCCCCTCTGGTGGATGCTGCAGAGATGATGAGAAGCCTTTTCTTCCGCGCTGTTTCTCAGTCTCTCTGCGTTAATTACAGGGCCCGGGGCCGCTCTTTGAGCTCACCGCGCTCCTCTTGAGAAACAGCCGCGCGTGTCATTCTCACGAGAGGAGAGGAAGAAAAAAACAAAAACAAACACAGAAGAAGGCGCACGCGCAGGAAGCTCCTGGAGTCCGTCTCGGGGAAATATTCCTGCGTGCCTGGAGTGAGTTCAGCCCACTCTCCACGCAGGACGTCAGCTGGTTTTAACCACCAGAACCGGGAGGATGCGGAGCGACGCAGCGCATGAAACTTTCTGGTGGAGAGGAGGAGAGGCGCGTCGCTCCGCGGAAACCATGGGAGACACTCACTAAACTCACTCCAGCTCGGACTCGCCATGGCTGTGGACGGTAGGAAGCTTTATATTCCTCTCCTAATCATTCATTTGTTCCTGTCTTTTTCAGAACAACAAGCTGAATTTAGCGAGACAGTGTGCAGTTCCGGTTTGCTCTCTTGTCAAACCAGTTTCGTTGGGTAAATGCAAGCAGCTGGTAACAAAGCGCCTCCTGTGCGCTTTCAGAGAGATTCAGCTGAGGTCAAAGCATCCATTATCAGCCCAAAACTGGGTTGCTCTCAATCTATAGGGCTGTGTACATAAATGCCTGCAGGGCACAATCTGCTGATGGACAGAGACAGGGTGCTGAAACACGTAAATCAGCATCTGCAACATCATCAAAGCTCTGGTCAGCTCGAAAGCTTCCTTTAGAGTCAGATCCAAGGTTTCTGAGAGGGATTTTTAATGTCAAAGTTAACCAAGAGGAGCTTTTATCTGCAGCACTCACTCCAGTAAAATTAAACAAACAGTAATCAGGCTTCACTGAAGATGTTTGCTATCGGAAGAAAGCAATTTGTAGTTAATGAGGACATTTTCCTCCCGCAGAAGAGAGAGAGAAAACAAGAGGATATAAAAAGGGGTAAAAACAAACCTCTGACAAATGGGTTTAATTATGTGTTTTATAGCAGTGAAATTTGAGTGTATTAGTGTTTACATCAGCAGAAGCACCATGAGCCAGAGCTCACATTTCAGCAAAGCTTCAAAGAAGCCAGAATGACATGCAGAATTTTCTTAGATAACCTGATGATGAAGATGAAGCCTTAATGACTGCTGGACTGCTCAGCGGGAGATCCAGGATGACAGTGAGGAAAGGCACAGCGCTAAAAAAAACAAACTCACCAGGACACTTTTTCATGAGCTGCTCAGAAACCAGCTCCCCCTCACTTCTCTTGTCCTTCTCTCACTCCTTTTGAATTGTGTCAGTCAACTTAGTAGCACACACTGATACAGCTGCATGCATATTTTTCAAAGTGAGAAAATCCGTCCAATCTGGCTCATGAATCCGTAATGACCCACGGCTTTCTGCCAGAATCTGTGCTAGTAACAGCATGTTTACTATAGTTCCGCACTCTTTAATTAGTGGATGTGGAGAAGCCACCTGCTGTTGAGGGGGCTTGGATCTCTGCCTGCAGGCCTCTTCGTAATGATGAGAAATTGGCTTGTCTCGTTGCTCTGACATCTGCTTACCAGCCTTTCACAAAAGGTAATTGTACCACCTGAGCTCTGGATTTCAAAGGCCTGCAGTGGTTAATGGAGCAGGTCAGATCAGGTATTTCATAGTGACGTCATCTCTGAGTGATACAGACTACAGATTAATGGTATAGATCACATGTGTCAAACTCAAGGCCCATGGGCCAAATGTGGCCCACCATAACTTTTTTTGTGGCCCTCTAGATTCTAGAGTCTAGAATCTAGACTAAACACTAAGTGTGCTTAAATGTAATGTTATCAATCAAATCAATGCATTTTTTATCTGTTTACTGCCAAATTGTATCAATCAGTCCACAATAATTGAGAATTATCGTGGAAATTGATGCAAAATCAGCAAATCCCTACACTTTTTTGTGCCAATACCTAATTGGAAGTTTATTGCAGATTTTTCTCAAAATTGTCAAACTTTCTTACTTGTGCTAAACAGCTGCCTCAGTCTTAATTGATGACAGGTTATAGTCCATGATCTATACAGAGAGTTCTAAAAAGTTGCATGGATAAGCGCAAAAATACCAAATATTTCCAATTTAGTACCATAAACACTTTGATTTTTTCTGCAAAAAATCACAAAAAGAATCGTGATATCTTGGAGCAACTGAAACAATGTTTTGTCAATACATTCTGGCACAACTAGCCCTTTAGGAGCATTCATGACCTTGATTTGGCCCAAACCGAAAATGAGTTTGACATCCCCGGTATAGAGAGTTATTACATTTACTTGAGAACTTTATGGGAAAAAATTTACTTTTAGGAGTATTTTTTATTATGCTGTATCTAACCAAACATTCACCAGACACAGACTGGCAGTTTTTGTTAATGTTTAATAAGTTTTATATTTATGGAAATTGTTTGGGAAAATGATTATTTTTAACATTTCGACATAATTTTATATTTTGGTCCATCTGATAATGTAAATCTTTTTAATGTTAAATGATTGATCTTTTGATTAGTTACTCAGTTTTTGAGTAATCTTTTTTTTCCAAATATCGTTGTAAGCTTGAGTAATTTCTTGGATAGCCACTTTTTACTTTGAGTAAAAATGTAACCTATTACCTGAGAACAATTTTTGGGTACTTCACCCCCTCTGATGGTTTGTTAGACTAAAACTGGTTCCAAAAGATTAACTAATAACGTCCGCATAGACCTTCTTTTATTGTTGCAGTTTGGCCGCCATCCAGCAGAGGGCGCTGCAGGTCATTCTTACTCGGAGCCATTGACGCGAAAACAAAGATGGCGGCGGGCCGTAGCATAACGGGAAAGTGGAACTGTCCAAACAGAGTCCAGTGTGGGGCAGAAAATGCACTTTATGCGGTTCTGTTTAGACTTATTAACACAAGATAAATTCTTTAAGTTATCCCTTTAGTGGAGCTCATTCAGCCGAAGTGCATTACTGAGCCGCATCGACTATATTAAACAAAAGGTGAGGGTGTGATGAACAGAAAAGTGGAGCGTGTTTATTAATGTGAGAAAACCACAGTTTTCTGTTTACTTAGTTGGTATTTATCCCAACTGACACAAAATAATGTTGAAATTGAACAAATGCCCGCTTCTAAATTAGTCGTTAGTCGACCTACAACTTCAGTCAACTTTAGATTAACCCTTTAATTAATCATTTATATCCCTAGGCTTTTGTTTTTGAGGCACTCAGAATCTAAATCTGGTTGCTTTGCTCCTCCTGTTATCTCCAGCTGCCTCCAGTTTCAGTTTCTGCAGGCCCGCTGTGGAGTACAGGGCTCTGCCTGAGGACTTCAAGCACCAGCTGAGTCGGCGGACAGGTGGGAACCTAACCTGGCATGACGGCCGAGGACAGAAAACGGCTGGAGGAAGAACCGTGAAGCTTCTGCAGCAGCCGGGCACGGAGGTCCTGCAGGTACAGAGAACCGACATGATCTCAAACACCTGCGTCCAGGTAATACCTGCCTGATGTCATTACACTCATGTTGGAGATGTACAGGATTTGTTTCAGCTCATATTTACAGTCTTAATAAGAAGAGAGAACTCAAAATGGATCAGATCCCAGTAAATATAATATGGTCTTAAACCAGGTTCTAAACATGATTTAAACGTGAAATAATTTATATAAAAACACACAACAGATTCTGTACTGTCAGTGTTTATTAAATCTGCAGCTAAATGTGAAAGTTGTGACAAGATTCATTTGCAGGACTTAAAAATCAGGAAAAGTATTGAATTTGGTTGAAACATTGGAGAATGGAGAAATGTTACCATTTTTAGATTTTATCTTCTATCCCAAACCGAAACTTGAATCAAACAATCAATCATTCATGTTTTAACATAAATGTCAATTTCACCAAATGTGGAAAATCTTAGTGACAAAAAGCTAATCAGACTTAATGAAGTGTAAAAGCATAAAAAGTACAATCTGCTCTGATGTTGCTGTTTTATATAACATGAAATCCTTTTATTTTATTTCAATTTATAGATAAAAATGTTACTGGGTGTGAGCTATATGGGCTTAAAGTTTTATCACAATATTTTCTGTTACCATCATGATAACAATAAAAATGATAAGAACTACTTATTACTGTCATCATATAAACAGTAATGAGCTACTTATTACTGTTATCATATAAACAGTAATAAGCTACTTATTACTGTTATCATATCACATAAAGAAGTTTGAATTGTATGACTAAGCTTCATGCAGTAACTGCTTCTAATCATATTTTCAAATTAAATATTATTTGTTGACCTAACAGTGAAGAAAATAGTAAGACTATGAGCTTTAGGGGGTTTAAACATCATGAATTGGAATTTATTGTGATTCTTATTACATTTCTTATCACGATAAGAAATGTATCACAATAAATGATAAACGATATGATAAATTCAAAAGTTGTTTCTACATCAGGGGCGTCAAACTCATTTTCATTTTGGGTCATAGCAAAAATCTGAATGTTCTTAAACCCATTAAATTGTTAAAAAAATCAATAAATAGGTATTCCTCCAGGATTATGTGATGTTTTAGTGTTTTTTGGCAATCAAAATTACATATTTTGTGGTTCCAATTTAAAAATGTTTGTAAAGCACTTTTACAATATTTGTGCTGATGTTAAATGTGAAGTTTTATTACTCACTGTATCAATTACATACTACAATTTGACATCAAGTACTGCTAAGACAGCAGTCACTTAAACTCAATAGTTTTGACCAATTTTGATAAAAATTTGTAGTAAAATCAGAAAAAATGCAGAGATTTGTTGATTTTGTGTGAATTTGTGAAAACTGGAAGAATTTATTGATGTAATTTGGAGTTTAAAGGACCGCATAAAAAGCTACGGCGGGCCAGATGTGGCCCCTGGGCCTTTAGTTTGACACATGTGTTCTACATCAACAATTCTGGGCACGAATTCATAAGCAGCTAATTTGGAACGGCCATCAGATTTCAACGACCCTCTCCATCTATTTAAACACACAGAGAGCTCCTAGAAAGGATGAACAAGTTCAGCTAGAGGATGTTGAACCAAATGAGATGCAAATCTGATGATCTCCTCTCCTGAGTTTATGGACAGAGGCTGTTTCATGTGTATTTGTATCGCCACTAGCCCAGACTCTGGCAGCTTGTTGGAGGCTTTTATGTAAAACTTTGTTGCCAGAGGAAAAAACAACACAAACACAAAAACCCATTCATTCCTCCCAGAGCAGCTGCCTCTGTTTTCACTGCTAGATTCAGATAACGCCTCTGCTGATACATTTTTTTTTATTATTTCAGTCAAATTCCTTTTCATTATGTTGTCAGAACTTATTTATCGAACTCCGGCACTCGCAAATATGAGAGATTTTGGCTTGGCTGCAGACATTTGCCTCATTATTGTAATTATGCTGCAGCTGCTTTTTATAATCCTGGCATTTTCTTTTTGATCTCAACTCTGATTCCTGCAGCTGCAGAGTTGATAACGTCGTTTTTCTGACTGCTGGATGTAATTTGAACATATTTCCTTGGTTTATTTTTTTTGTTTTTTTCGGTCAGAATAATTGTGTGCCTGTTCCAAGAAGCCAGAATAAATGCAGCAATTCCCACGCTTATTGACTCTCCCTGTATAAATAAATAATTTTTTCTTGGTATAGTAGCATAACTTGGAAACTTCGATATTAAATTTGATTACATTCAAATCCCACATTAACAGAAATAAATTTTTTCTCAAAATTACAAGTTTTAAAGTTCTTACCATCTCTAGCAAACAACCAAGTTTATTTGTTTAAGTAACAAAGCAGTTCAAAGCGCAGAAAAACATTATAAACACATCATATAGTCAATAATTGTAAAAATCAGTAACAAACATTACATTTTGTCGAGTGCCATTGTTAAAATTATCAACACACATTAAATATGTTGCTCAATATTTTGTTTATCATGGTTCAAAATATTGAATATTTGCGAAACGAGGGTTTTTAGTCTTGATTTAGAGGAACTCTGTGTTTCAGGCGTTTTGCAGTTTTCTAGAAGTTTGTTCCAGATTGGAGGTGCTTAACAAGCCCAACAGAACCCATATCAATTTCTTTTAGCTGCTGGTTGTTTGGCTAGATTATTATTTCTTATTTATTTTGCCTCCAGACATTGAGCAGGATGTGAAAAGAGGCTAAAATGTAACAAAAGGTTCCTCTTAGAAACCTGAACCAGAAAGTGACATTTCGGGGTCGCTAAGTGCTGTGGCTAAGCTAATAGCAGTGTAATTAGCCATGCATTAAGAATAACCTAAGCCACTCTAACGGTAAATGTTATAAAAAAAAGAGCCTTTTCCACTGGCGAGGAGCCTTTAAAAACCTCCCATTAGGAAACATCAGTAAACCCGATACTCTGTTTGAACAGAGAACTACTTTAATTCTTCACTACATTGATTAATTTGATTTTCGTTCATATGGACATAATAGAAATTCATTTACTCCGATCTGTTGGCTGGAGATGATTATATGGCAAGTCGTTTTAACATAAAATCGGTTTCACCTCATCTAAGATCCAGGTATCTGAAATTGGTTTATGACTGGACTGTATTAGTAAATTGAGATATTTATAATCATACTTTGAATATACAAAATACCTATAAGAGATTTGCATTTATTTTACATATTATGAGAATAACATTGTGCAATAATAAAGTCAAAATAGGATGTGAATAAAGTTGTGGTAATATCAGAATAAAGTCATAATTTTCTGACTTTATTCTCGTATTTTTCTAATTTTATTCTCGTAATATTTTGACTTTGTTTTCTTAGTATTTTGACTTTATTCTCTCAATATTTTGACTTTATTCTCTTAATATTCTGACGTTATTCTCGTATTATTCTGACTTAATTGTGGCATTATTTTGACTTTTTTCTCATTATGTTTTTTTATTTTCTTAATGTGTCCTTAATACTCCATCATAGAAATCAGATCTGTTATGATAAAAATCCGAGGTTTTCTTTGTAATCCATGTTGCCCAGCCCTAAGATGGACGGTGTGATGTCTTGTTGAGAAAAACCGTCCTTTCTGCTGGTTTGCATCTTTTCCTCTGTACAGAAAATCATGACTAGAATAAAAATCCCAGTCCAACAAGTCCTCCTCCTTTGTGGCTAATGGATACTTTGTTAGCAGAGAATGGGAGCTGCTCTTCCCCCAGTGGCACGGCGGCTCTTACCGCCTTTTAGCTTTAAATAGTAAAGGTCTTCCAGCGCTCACACTTTGCTGCTGCACCACTGTGTCTGTTTATTGAGAAACGGACATTATTGCGCCAGATAGCATCCAGTCGGCCGAGCCGGTCTCATTACCCTCCTAGTTCTTTGTGCAACCCGGTCAGAAGCGTGAGCGGTTCCAGCTTAAATTAAAGTCTCTTGTTATCTGATGCAGCTTTGTCTCCTCACGCGGTCAGTGTTGTCAGCAGCCGCGGTCCATTTATGCTGTGAACTGGCCTCATTTAGAGCCCGCGGTTACAAGTCGGCTTTGTTTCCAGCCCATGAAAGGCAGTTTAAAAGGCCTTTAGGAGCTGAAGCTAAAGCTGCAAGCAGAACTGGGCTGGGCTGATAACAGAGTCGCAGGCATTGCTTTGTTTCTGCAACACACACAGTGGAGCGGCTGGTTTATTTTCGTCTCATGGAACGTGAACTTAATCGTTGCTACGTGGTTGTGCGGCTCTGTGAGCAGCATTATTACTGCTTCCACACTTCACTTTCATCTTTTACATGTCGTCCTTTCATTTACTCTTCATGTATTCATCATCCGCGCTCTTTTGTTCCTTCCCTGGAGGCTCAGAGCAACAAAATGCTTCATTGTGGAATATTAAACATACTTACTCAGGATGTTCAATATTAAGGATTAAGCAAGGATTAAACCATAAGAATTTTGACTTAAATCTAAGAATTCTGGATTTAATTTAAGAATCCTCACTTTTTTTTTCCCAGAATTCTGACTTTTTTTCTGAATTTTAACTTTTGCAGATTTCTGACTATTTTCTCTGAATTATGACTTTAATATCAGAATTGACTTCTTCCAAAAAATTCTAACTTTGACATGAAAATTCTGACTTTTTTCAGAAAGTTTTGACTCTTTCTGAAAATTCGTCCTGAAAATTTTTCCTGAAAGCAATTTTTTTTCTCAAAATCCTGACTTTTCTTTCTGACTTTTTCCTCAGATTCCTGACTTTAATCTCGGAATTATAATAGTTTAAATTGTTTCCTCTAGACGTTGCTTGGGACATGGAGAACACGTTAGGGGCAGTTTTACTTTTTATTTTGTTTAATTGCAGGTCTCGACTTCCACATAAAAACAATCCTCCACATGTGCATTCCTCTGATGACATCACATGAGGCTTAAGGAAGCTGATTGTCCTGATTTCTTCTGCGTACATCTTGTTTTTTTCCTCTCTTTATCACTTGTTTTTTTGTCAAATTCCTTCCTCAAAGACATTTTCTTGTAATCTGCAACAAGAAGTTGGGTTTGTGTGATAAAACACATGGAGGTTGTTTAAAAGTCAGATTTAATCACTGAAGATTTTCAGTGATTACTTGGTCAGTTTTCAACAATGACATTCATGTTTTCTGCAGACCAGAAAACAGTTGATCATCTGCCATTTTCTACTGATTTCAGCTCCATTTCTGTGCCTCTTGTGATGTCATCGACTCAGATACACACCAAGAAGAGTTTCATAAATTCATATGACAATAAAGTCTTAACAGAAGGAGAATAACGTGGCCATTTTATGAGAACTCCAGCATGGAAAAATAGCAACTGATTCATTATCAAAACTTTTTTCTTACTTTCTAAAACAACTTTTTCTTGTAATTTGAAGTCGTTCTTCTGGCAAAATTGTATTCTATTGTCTACTATTCTCGCAATTAAACCATAAAACTCACAGAAGGGATGATTGAAATAAAAGCCACTTTTTGAAAACATTTTCTGTCATTTGCAATTTCTGCTTTAGAAAATAAAAAAAAATAAAAACAGATTAAATTCAAACATTTACGATAGAGTATGAAGGACATACTAAGAAACAAGTTTATGAAAAATAATGAGAATAAAGTCGAAAAAATACCAGAATAAAGTTGTAATGCTATGACTTTACTCTTGTATTATTTCAGCTTTATTATTTCAGATAAAAAAAATTTTGGTATGAGAAAAATCTTAGATTTAACGATTAATCCATGATGCTCAGCACTATTGCATCCAGTATGTACGTCTATACAACATGTAAATGTTTGTGTTTGATCCCAGTGGCCTATGCTTGATTTTTCTACAGCACATGCAGAGACTCGGCATCATAAATACTGATTCTGGTTGTCAGAGTTCAGCTTAAAATTAAATTCAGATCCACGAAAGATTGAAAACTCTTCAGAGACGTTTGTGTTTCTGCATACATTTCAGATGCATTTCCAATAACTGGCAAAAAGCTTGCAAACATGACTGTCTTCAGGACTGTGTTGTGACTCGTGTCTGCAAGTAAATATTTCTATTAACTGTTGGTCAGTCCTGCAAATCACCTTTGAACAAAGCAGCTCACATTCTGAAGTGCTGGTGGTTTCCCTCATGAATATAAATGACTTTTTCAGCCTTTATGCTCGGCTGCAGCCGTCTTTTCAACAAATCGTGAGGCCGCAGTAAACATTTAAAAGTTGAGCTACATTTTTTCTTGTTTTGTCCTGAAAGTTTTGCTGCTTGTCTGGTTTTTTTTCAGTACCGCTCCAGTGACAATTACGGCATTTATCACACGAGTCCGACTCAGCCCAGCCTGATCCGGCCCGTCGTTCTCTGGTCGCAGCAGGATGTCTGTAAATGGCTGAAGAAACACTGTCCGCACAACTACCTGACCTACGTGGAAGTGTTCTCACAGCACGCCATCACAGGTTCTGACACCTAATCACCTGTTTAAAGTGATCTGACAATAAATCAGACTAAACTTTTCCTGTTTTAGCTGAGTTAGAATTTTCACTTTCTTTAAAGAATTGATAAAATTACATAAAATAAGGGTGTTTTCAGAATCTGTTTGATTTGGAACCAAAATTGCAACATTTGTTACATTTTCAGCTGCTGGGTTCACTTTCACACTGCTCTGTCAAATGATCCAAACTAATTGAAAAACCTGTTCCCCTCCTCGCCTGTGGGGGCGCTACACCAAGAACCTGAAGGAAATGACATAAAACCTCAAAAGCAGACATTAAATGTAAATAAAAATGGAGTTGTAGGATTTCTGTTTTGTCTTTCGTGAAAGACCACAAGTAATTTCTCCCTTTAACGTCAGACTTGTCGGAACACAAGTCTAAAGTTTGGTTGTATTTACCCAGAATCCTCTGCGCTGCAGTCCACTTCCTGCTTGTGATTTACACTTGAATTCAAACCGCACCAGAGTTGAATTCAACCGAACAGAGACCTAGGTTAGTTTGCTTTTTTGGTTGTATTAGAGTTTGATTGCACATTCATATTTCCCCTAAGGAGCCCGATTTTCTAGACAAATTAACTTGACTTTGATTAAAGCGGACTAAACAAACCCTTGCGGTGTTTTCACACCAGCCTTGTTTGGTGCTCTTTAACTGAACTCTAGTCTGGTTCGTTTGGGCAAGTGTGAACGTGCAGTCAAACTCTGATGCAACCAAAAAAGCAAACTCTAGTCCAGTTCGGTTGAAGTGAACTCTGGTGTGGTTTGATGCATATGTGAACACCAAACGGACCAGAGACCCATCCAAAAGCAGGAACTGAACTATAATGCAGGGCATTCTGGGTAATAGCAACCAAAACAAACGTGCCAGTGGGAGAAATAGTCTTTTACCAAAGACAAAAGAGAAATTCCACAACCACTATAATCTGACGCTTCTCCATTTTGTTTACATTTTGTGAAAAAGAAAGTTGTGCTCAGTGTCTTCTTCTGAGAGTTTTGTATTGTTCAGTGGTTCTTGATGCAGCGCCCCCACAGGTGACAAGCGGAACAGGTTTTTCCAATTAGTTTGGATCATTTGACACATGGTGAAAGCAAACCACAGTAGCTGAAAATGTAACAAATGTTGCAACTTTGGGCCCCAGTCAAACCGAGTCTAACGGACTATCAGGTGTGAAAACATCCTCCGACTAATTTTCTTCAGAATAGTGGAAAAGCCTAAATGATGTAAAGACTAAGATGTCTGAAAGCAGCTTTCACTTTGCAGGCCGAGCTTTGTTGCGTCTAAACGGGGAGAAGCTGCAGAGGATGGGTTTGGTGCAAGAGACGCTTCGGCAGGAGCTGCTGCAGCAGGTGCTGCAGCTCCAGGTGCAGGAGGAAGGGCGCAACCTGCAGCTGCTCAGCAGAGGTAAACAGGGGCGTCTTCAGGGACCTTTCAGACATTTTCACACAACAAAAACAAAAATCTTTAGTTTCTGCAGCCATGTTTATTAAATAAAAATAATATTGCGGCATTAATTGGAATTAGTTTGGCTTTTCTGACATTAAAAAGAGAAGTTCTCCTGTATTTTCTCTCCTTCTGGATGTTTCTCCTTACACGTCTCCTCTCTGGTCTCCAGCGGTGAGCGCACGGCTGCAGCTCAGGCTCCCTGCTGTGCAGAACATGATGGAGCTGCAGCTGAACAAAAATCTGGACAAAACCTGAGAAAATAACTTGAGATGCCGATTGATTCTTTTTATCCTGTTTTTACATTTTCACTTTCATTCTCCCATCTTACCAGACTCAGACAACACAGGTGAAGTTATCCAAGTAGTTTGAAAGTTTTCTGACTTAAAAAGTTTAATGCTGTCTTTTTAATTTACCAGATAGAAACGAAAAGCATCAGTTTCCCTTTTTTTATTTTTTAATAATGACAGACACAGTCAAATATTTTAATATGTATACAGAAGGCTTTTTTAGTTGTTTGACTCGTTGTTTTGCTACAAATTTAAATTTAACAAAAAAATTAATAAGTAACTGAATTAAACTTTTATATTGTTTCTGTTAAGCTGAATTAGTTTACCCTGACTTCTCGGTCTTCATTTGATGTTTTGTTTTGTGCGTTTTGACTGTAGTTCTGTTTTTATGGTCACTAACACTGAGGAAATGGCCTGATTTTATTTTTCTCAGAACTCATAGGCTTTAATGGTATTTCCAAATGACAAAGAAAGGGGAAAAAAATCTGTCCTAAACAACCAAAAGCTACAGGAGCATCTTAATAAGAGTATCATTGAGTAAATTTTTGAGTAAAATGAACTTTGTTCTTTTATTCTATGAACTACTGACAACATGTCTCTGAAATTCAAAGCAAAAATGTTGTATTTTTTAGCAGAAAATGTGAAATGTTCAAAATAACAAAAAGGATGCAGAGCTTTCAGACCTCAAATAATGCAAAGAAAACAAGTTTATATTAATTTAGAAACAACAAAACTAGTGTTTTAACTCAGGAAGAGTTCAGATATCAATACTTGGTGGAAGAACCAGGAGATTTTCAGTCGGGTTCAGTGGTGTGGCGCTTAGTTTTATGTAAAGCTTAGTGGAAGGAAGAAATGTGTACAAGCAACAAGGATAACAGAGGTATTGAGAGGATTGGGAAACAAAGTCCATTCTTAGTTCCTTGTATCAATAGTTTTCTGACGCAGAAACGATGACTCTCCTGGATATTTTCATGTATTAAATGTAATGCAAACTTCACTTTTGTTACATATGAGAATGAGGTAGAGCACTATAAAAACACAAAGTCTTACAGAGTATTTCTGGTCCAGTTTCTACTGCAAATATCTTAGTACACATGAAATAAGACAAAACTAATTTACAAATAACTTTTCAGCAACATATATAGCTTGTTTTAAGTTAATTATTTTATCTTAATGAAAACATTCTAGTTCTACTGGCAGATTATTTCACTTACAACAAAACATTTTCCCAATTTATGAGTGAAATAATCTAGCTGTGGAACTAGTAGTTTTTCATCAATATAAAGGAATTATTAACTTAAAACAAGCTGCTATATCTTGCTGAAAAGTTACTTGTCAGTTTTGTCTTATTTCATGTGTACAAAGATATTTGCAGTAGAAACTGGACCAGAAACACTCTGTAATATTTTGTGTTTTTGCCGTGAACATAGAGGCTCAGGGTAAAGTTTCCACAGCCTGTGATGATGTGGAGAGCTGTGTCATCAGCTGATGTTGGTCCAGTGTTTTATTTAGTCCAAACTGAGTTCAGCTATAAAGTTTAGAGCGTTTACATAGCGGTTACACTCTGAAACAATACCAAAAACCTTTAAAACACTGAAGAATTGTGTAACATAAACAGATCTACATAGTCTTGGATATTTTGCACTGGCTTAATAAATCATTCCATACATGTCCAACATAAACGCTGTAAAGCATTTTAATATGAAAGGTTTAAGGTTTAAAAATGGAGTAGCGTTTGTAGGATTTCTTTTTTGTCTTTCGTGAAAGACCACAAGTCATTTATCCCTTTAACGTTAGACTTGTTGGAACACATATTTTCTTTTAGTTAAGGTATAACTAAAAGACAGAGTCATACTGTCTGTAAGATGCAGTAGATATGAAATGATGAGGGCAGAAAATATGTTTGTACAGTTTATCCTTCATGTATGGACGAGTCAGAAAAACAAACATCTAATCTAACTCTGCTCAGCCTCACAAAGTGTCTGCCTGTAGTGCCTGAACTCTCGTTTGATTAAAAATAATTGGTCAGTTGACCTCATCATAGCTGTTAAACTACTGGTAGAATAAATAACAGCCATTTAAAAGGGACCATTAAAGAAAATTCTCATTTTACAAGTTTTTTTATTTACATTTGGGTCTCAGCTGTTTCTAAAAACAGCCCAAGTGGTAAAAAAAAACAAAACAAAAAAACACATAGGTGTTTCCGGCATTAAGTTAAAGTTTTTTTGGTATCTGGAAAATGAGCCGTTTCAAAACCTTCCCAATTGTCAAGTCACGCTCAGTAACACTGTGCTGTTACCTAGCAACCCCAGCCGAGCTCAGCCTCGTTTGGAAACGCAATCAGAGCTCCAGCGTATTTGGACAGCCAGTTTTACCTCTGTGTGCGCTGTACAATGGCTGCTGGAAAAGACAAGAGTTTTTTTTTGTTGACTTACCATCCAGAAGCCACTTGCTGCATTCTTGTTGTTTGTGCAGGAGGCTCTACTAATGCTTTTCAAAGATGTACGGTTTTATAATTGTTCATCTGTTTGCAGCCATTTTCATGTTTGAGTGTAAACGCTGAGTTTCGGGGCGTGACCAGCAGCAGCTTATTTGGATTTAAAGTGACAGGATGCCATAAAACAGCTTATTCTAATAGAATCTCAAAACTGAAATCTTGGAATAATTTTGAATAATTTTGTTCTTCACAAAAATTGTGAAGAACATGTTTTGTATAGACCATAGATCTTTCCTAAACTGATCAGGGAACCATAATAGGTCAGCTTTAAAGAAAATAGAACATTTACCAGTGCTCACTTCTCATTCTGTGGCTTTTCTTCAAACAACATTGTGCTGTTTTTCCAGAGTATTGTAAGCTTGATTGTTTTCTGTCTGTTCCCTGGCAACTGCTCAGAAACAAACCCCCCCTCTGTCTTTTTCAGTGACAGCAAATTGTTGTTTTTACACTTTGTTGGCTTCACCAACAAGCTCTAGCATGTCAGACAGGTCGGTTGGTGGATTTTCCCTTCGTGTGTGAAGCCGTCCCAGCTGTTTCCAATCATACCGCCTGGATGAAATAAGAAGCAGCTGCTTACAGCTGGGATACCGAAAAATAAGCAAGTTAGACTGCACTGACTGTTTCTGATGGTGTTTTTATTCTTCTAGATTCTTTTGGAAGAATATCTTAGCTGGAGAAACTGGAATAAATCCATCCGAGCTGCAGAATGATGTTGAAAGATTTTAACTCAACATGGACGTGACGGACAGACGGCGTCTTTGCAGACTGTGAACTGTGATGAGAAAAGCATCATGACAATCTGATCTAATGTTGTACTGCTCTGATTTCTGCTTAATTATTATATTCATGTGTATCTTTAAACATTGTCTGAATTTTTATGTCAAAAATTTAATTATTAAACAAAACTATTAAAATACTGGTGCTTCTTTGTGTGTCAGTTGTTTTGAAATACGAGATGGACAGAGTTGGGTAGTAACTAGCTACATTTACTCAGTTACATTTACTTGAGTAACTTTTTTGAAAAAATAAAACACTTTTAGAAGTATTTTTACTACGCTGTGCTTTTTACTTTTATTTGAGTAATTTAAGTATTTCTACTCCTGAGTAAAATTTCTGGATTGTCTACCCACTGAGTGAAAAAAAAAAATAAAATAAAAATTCATCACACACCTACAGTTTTTATTAGATTAAATTCTTTTTTTATTGAATTTTTATTTTATTTTACTTGTATGAGTTATTGTCATTTTCATCCTTAAAATACCAAAATATCCACTTATATTTTGGTCCACCTGGCTATGTAACTTTTAAATAACAATCATTTAATAATTTGATCAGTTACTCAGTACTTGTATTTTTTTTTTTTTTTTTACCAAATACTTTTACTCAAGTAATTTCTTGGATGGCTATTTTTTACTTTTACTTGAGTAAAAATAAGTTGAAGTAGGGTTACTCTTATTTGAGTACAATTTTTGTCTGCTCTGCCTGCCTCTGGAGACAGATTAATGATGATAGTTCTGATGAACTACATTACCCATAATCCCCCAGCGTTCCTAAGGCGGACTCCATTCAAGGCTGCAGTCGATGCAGGATTCCGGCGGATGCAGAGAGACGGAAGATAATGACTTCCCGCTCGGACAGGTACACCCCGCTCCCATTCGTTGCTTTTACCTGTTTTTAAATGACAAACACAGGAAATCAAATAATGACGTGTTTATTAACCGCATCCATTCCGCAGCAGCTCGGTTATCCTGTGACGTAACGACACGCACACTGACGCTCTCTGTTTCTGCTACTTCATCCAAACTAAACATCCATCATCCATATGTGACAACAGCTGCGAATAAGTATTTATATTATTGTGCATTTATTCACTTACATCGTTGTTGATCAAACACGGAGTTAAAAGTAAGTGAGGGGAATTACGTCATGGCATACGTCACAGATTGGTAGGAAACCTCTAGATCTCCATCCACCAAGAGAATAACAAGAATCTGTCTGTTTTGGGTTCATGATTCAAATATTCATTCAGATTGAATTTATTATTCTGTAGTTATACTGCTTGTGTAAAAAAAAATTTATTTTGATCTTTTAAATAAAACAATTTGCTTATAATTTAATATTTTTGTCTGATGACGTTTTAAATATTAAATCAGATGTTCTGAACAGTTGAACAGAATACTTTACTTATGTAAATATATGTTGCTATATATCTCTGCTCTTACCTGGTTACAATTTTTGTTACTATACTAGCAGTAATATTATTATCATTTTGGGCTTTTTTATTTGTTTTTACATAACAAATTATAAAACACTTACATGGTGTACATGGTATAACTGGTTGGTGCTGTAGTGACATTTACTTGAGTAACTTTAAAACAATGTTCTTTTACTACGCTGTACTTTTACTTTAGTCATTTTATTATGAAGTATTTCTACCCACTGAATGAAAAACAAACATATTTTAGCCAAAAGTTCAGCAAAACCTGCAATTTTTGTTGAACTTCTATAATTTTTTTTATTGGAAATGATTTGGAAAAATCATTCTTTTGCCTGATTTAGTTGTTTTTTTTTTTGTTTTTTTTGTTTTGTTTTTTTTACTCATATGAATTATTGTAATTTTCACCCTTCAAATACAAAAATTTCCACTTAACTTTATATTTTGTTCTATGTAATTTTATTAAGTGATTGATAATTTGATCGGTTACTCAGCACCTGAATAGACATTTTAATAAAATACTTTTTCACTCTTACTTGAGTAATTTCTTGGACATTTTGGTGTTATTTGAATAAAAATATTTGGCTACAACACGGCGACAGTTTTAACAAATATGCAATAATCATATTCTTTATAAAAGTTACATACTGCCGTTTTAAGTGGTTAAAATAATAATGAAAAATTCGATTAATTGATTAGTCATCAGAATAATCGATGGATTACTAAATCAGCCTTAATCTGATGTGTTCTGGACTCGGCGGTCATCCTGTTAGGAGCACCTGGTCCTCTCTGCGTTTCCAGGTGTCTCTATTTATACCAGCCGAGCGGCTCTTTTCCGTCCGTGATCCTCTTAGCGTCCCACGCTGTGGCAGCAGCGTGGAGCAGCTTAGCGATGATAGTTCAGGCTGCAAGCCGAGCTGCAGCCTGAACTGCGCGCAGCAACAGGTTGTGTTGCTTCCGGGAGGTTGCCACGGTAACCGGGTAGCGCGATGTCGAGCGGATCGGACATGTCTCTGCTTGACTGCACCGGAGCCCGAATCTCCGGGTGCTGGTCACTGAGAAGCGACCGCAGGTAAGCGCTGACTGGACCGGGTTGTGGCAGGAATGCTTCCCCAGATGACAGTGTTCATATGTGGAGAGAGATTTAAACGGTCTCCGAACGCTCTAAGGTCAGAGGTCAGGGGAAGTGCAGGATCTGGATTTAGGTGTGGGATTAATTTGGCTCGGAGTCAGATTCAAATGGGACAGTCATTAGTTTTCATCTCCATTCATGTCTCAGAAGAAATGAGAAAGAGCCTGAATGTAGCTAGCAGCACTGCTAGCTACATTCAGGCTAACTGTAGTAACTATGAGGGCTGGGCGATAAATTGACTATATCGATTGATTGAATATTTGTTTTTTTTGGCAATTTAATTTTTGTAAAATCTGGGCTTTTTTGTTTTTACTTTGGTTTTACCAGTACATGGATCATAGCAGCACTCCCAGGGCGGCCATCTTGTTTGGCATGCGTGTCTTCGTTTTATTTGGACTTTGAATTCAGGTCAACTAATGAAATATAAGCCTAAGATTACTGTTCATCCATCCATCCACCAAATTATCCATCAAACCATTTATCCATCAAACTATCAATCAAACTATCCATCCATCTGTCCATTCATCCCTCTCCCTAAAAGCCTTCCAGAAATTTTACCAAATTCATCACAGGTGTTTAGATTTAATTAAGAAATTGGACATTTCAGTCTTTAAGTGTTTCTAATTTTGACAGGAAAAATGCATCATAACCCTGAGAGAATGAGACCAAAGCAAATGTGACTTGTGTTTGTTTTAGAGAGAGAAATATTAAAAACTAACCTCACAGCATCATCAGGCATTTGGATTTATTGTGTGAAAAATGTCATCAGAAGTCAAAGCTGAACTCTGAAGCTATTCTGGAAATGCTGCCATAGATGATAAAGCTGGATCAGATCAGATCAGTCGCTGCGTCGTCTCTGACCCGCCTGCCGCTTTCTGTGTTGCAGTGGGAGCGGAGAGGACTCGCTGGACCGGCTTCTGCCTCACGCCGGGGCCCCCCGCAGGAAGAGCGCCACCTCTCTGAGTAAAACGGAACCACCTCTGCTCCGCACCGGCACACGTACCATCTACACCGCCGGCCGCCCTCCCTGGTACGACGAGCACGGTGCTCAGTCCAAAGAGGCTTTCGTCATCGGTATGACGCCGTTTCTCCTCCTTCATGTTACAGAATCCACCATTTTGTACCTCTTCATGTCCATCAGGGCCGGCCCAAAGCATTTAGATTGTATTATTTTATGCTACGCATCTGGTTTTGACAACTTTTAATAAGTTGATACCCATTCCTTTGAACGTTTATTGCTTATTATGTTGTTGTACTTTTATTTGTAATTTGGAGCATTCAATAGAGTCCAAAAACACAAAATTATTCTAAATATGTAGTTTTTTTTTGTCATGCTAGCTCGGTGTTTTTGGGGGCTCCCTGGTGGTGTGGAGGCCCTAAGCAGCTGCTTAACTCTCATATACCTTGGGCCGGCTGTGATGTCCATGAACACTTTAATGTAATCAGTCATTCATACCACCAGACAACATTAGATTCACCCAGAAGAGCTGAGATCTGTGTGTCTGCAGGGCTGTGTGGAGGCAGCGCCTCAGGGAAGACCACCGTGGCCAACAAGATCATCGAGGCGCTCGATGTGCCGTGGGTTGTGCTTCTGTCTATGGATTCTTTCTACAAGGTGAGCAGTTCTTCCTTTTCTATACGTTGCTCATGCTTATATGTGGATTTACTGCAGGAAGAAATCGTCTTTAGAAGGAAGTATTTTCTTCCTCTTGCTGTTTTGTTGTGCCGATGTTTTCAGTCACAGATAGAACCATTTAACAAGTCGTCACGCTTTCTATTTGTCTGCATGTATCATGTATGTTTATGCCATTGCTGCTATTAAAAGTGAACAGGTTAGGCTAGATCTTTGGGATTTACAAAGCATGTTTGTTACATTTGTTTGCACAAAATTATTCTTAAAAAAATAGATTTTAGTCTGCTCACTTTTAGCTCCTTTCAGAATGAGCTGTTTTGGTGCATCTTGTCATTTTAAATCCAAATAAGCTGCTGCTAGCAACTCAACTTTTGCAGTTGCACGTAAAAATCGCTGCAATTAGATGCGCAATTATACAGCCGTACATCTTTGAAAAGCATTAGTAAAGTCTCCTGGACAACCAACAAAAATGTAGCAAGTGGTTTCTTTCTGGTAAATCAACAACCAAACACTTATCTTTTTCAGTAGCCATTGTACAGCACAACAAAACAAAACAAGAAAACAGTTAAGGCCCAAGAGCTGTTGTTGTTGTTGCCTTAAGCATAGCTAATTAATCTAAAAGCTGATCATCATTTATTAATTTAATTTTCCTTAACATCCCAGTTGTTTCTGTGTCTCTACTTTGTTTTTTATATTTATTATTATTTTATTGATATATTTATTTGACATGCCTTTCAGGGTTTCTATTTTTTTTAAATTTCATTGTGCTTTCTTTCTTGCACAAAGAAAGAAAGAAAGAAAGAAAGAAAGAAAGAAAGAAAGAAAGAAAGAAAGAAAGAAAGAAAGAAAGAAAGAAAGA
>CAEFZX010031554.1:0-17417 GCA_903066825.1 Alfaro cultratus | reverse complement strand
TGTATATTTTGCACCTCAACTCGAATTAAGCACAATCTCAATCTCGTTGTAATCTGTGGATGACAATGACAAATAAATCTTACCTTATCTTATCTATCTATATCTCACCCGTATTTCCATATCTTGTGAAAATGACCTCCTTATATTTTTTCTTAAATTGTATTAAATTTTGACTTTGTTTTAACTCATTTTACTTGTACCATAATTTTACACCATGAATTGAACTACGAAAGCTCTTTCTTGTTGTGTGTACACTACGAATCCTTAAGTTTGTGAAACCCCTTAAGTTATATCCCCCTTTCGCTTTGAAAAAAAACGTTTTGTGTGTGCTCAGGTAGCAGTTTATTTGATGCCTTTTGTAATTAATTCCCTATGCCTCTGAACAATATGTTAAATATGGTCAAATCAGAGAGTTTTATAGAATATGAAGTGATTTATTATTCAGAAGATGTCTAGCTTTAGCCAGGACTGATATGTTTCTACTTAATTTATTCTGTAAATATGAGGTCTCCAACTGATTTTGTTATCTATTATTACGCTAAGTAACTTATTAATGTCTACCCTTTCTAAAGTCACACCATCTATCTGATCTTGAATTTGAGCTTTCTTGTAACAGTTTCCCAAAACCATAATCTTGTCCAAATTTAGTGATCATTTATTATTATCAAATTGTTTCTTTAATTTACTGATTTCTGAGGCGACTAGGGAAAGAAGTTGTTGTAAGTTTTCATCAGAGACTAGCTAGATGAAGCTTTGGAGTCTACATTTTCACCTCAAACATCTTAAAATAAATTTTTGTGACATATAAAGTGGTTTAATTAGGTTGCTACTGTTGATTTAATTAGGTTGCTGGCCAGTTCCCACTGTCACATACAAACCAAATGCTTCACACAATCAGTTATTGCAACATATAAAAGCTAATGAAGTTATGTTGTGCAATTTAAGTATTGCAAACCTAAAATAACTTGATAAATTTTGCTTAGCTGTTCATAAACTAAATAGCAAAAATACATCTTGACATTATAAGTTACATGGAAATAAAGTATTTGTTCTAGACTTTTCTATGGTAAACAATATTCATTAACTGAAGTATCACTCTCATCAGGTTTATTTTTCTGCCTACATCACCAAGAACAGCATTATGTTGTTAATCCACATACATAAAAACGTGATGTCATCAGAGCATATTTTATTTTTCAGCACAGAAATCAGTTGTACAAATGTTCAAACCTTTCCCTTGAGCAGAAATGGACTAATGTCTGGGTGTGTCCTGAACATTAAGTGTTAACCCTTTACTGTCCAAAATCCTCACTACTTTCAAATACTTAACTTTTTGACTTAATTTAAATAGATTACAAAATCAAGCATTTTTATTAAAAACTTCACACCATACTCTATGAAATGAAATTCTGATGATGCTTGTGTTATGTAACTGTTTTATGTTCAAATTACTATTTAAAATTATGCTTTATGCTGAACATAAGTGGATTTCATTGTATTTACATAACAACAAGATATGCTAAAACAACTCTAGGTAAGCAAGTTTATTAAATGTAAATGTGTCATTCTAAATCTAAAATGTATTTATGCAAATGAATATTGTCCCTTATTGCTTTCTGTATTGCATCATTGTACTAATTGGGCAAACCTAGCTTAGTTGCAGGTGACACTTTTCACAGCAGCATAGAGAGAAGAACAATTTACTGTGAACTATAAAATGTCACAAGAATTTTAAGCAAAGATTTTGTGTTATTACTTTTATGAAGCCATAAAAAAATATGCATTTTGCAGAATGAAACCAACATTTGAACGAATGAATATACTTCGTTAATCTCAGAGTAAAAGTCACAATCAAGACACAGTAGTATACTAACACCTTCCAAATGGAACAAAGGTCAATGCCAAAACAATTAGAGAATGGTAATATTCTTTAACATTTGAAAATTATTTCCTAGCATTAAATGACAGCAGCACACAACTTAAAATCATCAGTAACCAGCTGTAATATTGCTGTAATTGGAATTCATTACTGATATTAGGCTTTGATTATTTCAAGCAATAATTTGCAGCTATGTCTCTTTAGATAATCCATGCTGTTCTCTGTTATTGGTGTGATTTATTTGTTAGCTTTTAATTCATCCTCTGTAAGGCTGCATGTTTCTTTTCAGCTTGTTTGAGCACTGAAAACATTGTACAAAGAATTACTCAAAAATAATTTACTAAAAAATAAAAAAACAACTGCTAATGCAAGTCAGCAATCAGAACATGGTATCTACTGGAAATTTGATTCTGAACTGGTGACTGATGATTGAATCAGCATTTCCATTGTCAGAGCAAGGATGTGGCACAATTCTTTAGCCTGAAACAAACATCAAAAATAGGTTAGTCATAAATGAACAAATATTTTGACTATTGTCCAATACTAGTCTGCATTATTCTCTACAATTTATCATTAGCAATTAGTTTCTCAACTAAAAAAAATTAAACATGATTTAGTATTTTATCAGTCAGTTATACAGTTTTTAAAACCAGCATAGTAAATTTATGTTCAATAGTTTTCATTTTCTTCCTAAAAATATTGCCTTTACTCAGCATATTATTGAGATTTTGTTGTTAATAATTCTACATGTGAATAACAATGTAAGAGGTGGAGTAACATATATTTATAATATATATTGCAAATTAGGAAAGAATTTAACAAAACTGCTGTGTGAATTTAATCATAACCTCATTGGTTAACAGATGAAACTCACTAAAAGACTAAAGTCACAAAAGTTTAATATAATACAAGTAAAGTACAAAGTTATCAAGAAAAGATATATCTTTAAAAAAGTAACATTCAAAAGAAGCTCTAAAATAGTTTTTACCTGCTGGAGATGAATCAGAAGTTTTTGGGGTTTAACAGCATTGCCATACTGAATTTCCACTCCTGGAACTTTGCCTGCTTTCTTTGGGCGGATTGTGCGCATAGCCTGGACTTGTGCAAGGGCAATCTGAAACACTAGGACCTGCAACAGATCAAGACACAGATAATCAGAGAGAACAGCAGAATTGAATACCTACTGTGAGTCAGAGGTTAATCTAAAAAAAAATTGAAATGGTAACATTGGTATTAGTGTGAGAAACAAGAGCACCGAGATGTGACATGAATTGTAATGGTACATTTCTAAAACTTTTAATATTGTGTAAAAGTGCAATATTTCTTGTCAGTCATCTGAGAAAGTGAAACTATATATATATATATATATATATATATATATACAGTATATACATATATATATATATGTAATGAGTCTATATAATAGACTTCCCATACAGTTATTATTAACAATAAGGGCTGTTGTGGTGGTACAGGGTTAAAGCACAACCCACACATGGAGGCTTTAGTCTTCAGTGTGGAGGTTACAAGTTCAAGTCCTGGCTTAATGACCTTTGCTGCATGTTTTCCTCCTCTCTCACTACCTATGGTACTTTCCTGTCCTACCACTATCAAATAAAGGTTGTTTGAGCCAAAAAAAACTTTAGAAAACAAACAAAAAATACAACAAGAGGTATGAGGCAAGATCAACATATCAACAACAAAAGTTATGCCAAAAGTGCTTACTGTTGGAGATGAGGTAGTAAATTGTCATTTTTGCAATGCCAAGAAAATGAGAGTGGTTTCCTTCCCCAATGACAAAGAGTCTGATATAACAGAGAAAATGCTCTCTCTAGCCACTGATCAGACGTTTCTTTTTTGTGTCTCTGCTTTGTCTTCTGAAACCCCCAGTCGGTCGCGGGAGATGGCCGCTTAAACTGAGACAGGTTCTGCTGGATTTATTTCCTCTCCACTGTTGCTAAGTGCATGCACAGTATGAGGCAAATGATTGTTGGTATATGCTGGTCCAGGAGGAGTGAATGCTACAAGTCAATGACTCAATTCAATCTGCAGACATAAACATTTTAATTTACTTTGAATAATTAAATGAGCATCCTGTACTGTTTTTAAGAACTAGGATCAATTAGGTTGTGTTGGATTGTGTGATTGAATTGAAATAATATTTTTGTAAAGTGTCACGACATTTGTTGTGGATTAATGCTGTATATACAAATTAATCTGAATTCCCTCTGCTGAGAAGCTGCATAGAGATGCATGTTTTACTTCCTAGCAGAACTTGTCACCTGCCCACTCTGCCAAAAGGACCAACTGATCTACTAGTCCGACCGGTACAATCTTGGTCTGCCTCGGCCAGATTTGTTTTCCGCTACAGGTCAGAGGCGAGATAGTGGAAATGCGCCTATAGTGTTCCTGTACTTGACTGGCCAGTAAATTCCCTTGACCTATAACCCCATAGAAAATCTGGGGGCAGTTATCAAGAGGAAGTTGACACACCAGACTCAACAAGACCAGAAGACAGTTTTCAAAGCAATCTGGGCTTCTATCAACCTATGCAGCACCACAGTCTGATTGCCTTCATGCACTGAAAGTACAGAAATGTGCATGCCTTTCAGAATCCTGATATTTGTACTTAAAAATCCATTTCTGATTGGTCTAATTGTGGTCAATCCCATCCTGTAACTCTTACATGTCTCCCTGGTCGAAAACATTTCAATCAAAATAGCTGACTCACTTCCTTATTGTGTAGTCAGGTTCTCCAGAGTCTTACTAATGGCCTCATTGTTTGACTCAGGTGTATTGAAGCAGATACTGATCTAAAAGTCTCATCTAAAGTTGCAGGACATTGGGCAGGGTGGCCTGGAGTTGCCCACCCTGGTCTCATGTCCTGGTCTAATTTTTTGAGACATTGAATTTGGTCTTTTTTTCTTTCTTTCTTTTTCTTTTTTTTACTTGTAATCCATAATTATTAACATTAAAACATAAAAGATTTAAATATTTTACACTCTGTGTAATGAATCTCTAGAAAATGACCATTTCATTTTCTGAGATGTCTGGCAAGAAATATTACAGAATATTCTACTCTACTGAATATTCTGCAATTATCTATTGTTTTTGTTTTGTTTTGTTTTGTTTTTTACAGAATATTCTACTGTTTTGTTTTAGCTGAATTAGTATGTTGTGTAATGAAGCACAATAACTTTGATTTCTCTACAGACTTACAATAAGAGCAAAAAAGATAAAATTTTTGCTTCTATCCAATTTTCAGTTTAGAATGTGGAATCATTACTTTTTGACAAGCTTTAGTTACACAATAATTGCACTGTAAATTTTACTGATTTTTTTTTATTATACTGAACTAAACTCAAAATAGTTCCTGTTTTTCCAGCAACAAAATGCGCATCTCTCTCCTCCCTCCATTGTTTACATTTCTGTCGCTGCTGATACTGTTGCATAGAAACAACGACAAGAAGCATAGAGGAAAGAAAATTTAATTACAAAAGAAAATAGTAATGCACAGTAACACAAAGTGATTTAGATAAGTTACTGTAGTCTGACTACTGGATTTGAAATAGCAACGTGTTAGATTACTTGTTACTGAAAAAAGTGGTCAGAAGTCAGTTACTTAGTAACGCGTTACTGACATCATAGGTCACAGTCAGCCTTTTGTTTATGCCATCGACATCACTGTCTGTAAGTTTTCATTTAATATTCAAGAGTAGATTTTATTTAATATCTTATTTGTTAAGAATGTGTTCTTTGTTTTAATTTTTTTCTAGTTATAATAAACTTAGCTATATTATTTATGTGTTACAGTTGACTCCATGTTACATGAGTACTTGGGTGACCAAGTGGAAGTAAAGAAGCTGCATCCTGACTCAAGCAGTCATTCTATTGGAGTTAGGCTGATAGCTAAATTGTGCTGCTTAAGGAAGGCAGAAAAATGTGCATAGAAAAAAAACTAAAACAGATAACAATTAGCACTAATTGCGGTGAGAGCTTAAGTCATACATTTAAAAAAATGAACAAATACCTGAGTTTTAGGATGAAGGAAACGAACTCCTTCCTGGTTCACACTGATTAAGCAGGGGGAAGGACAGCCATTTTGGCTGACCTTCTTTGCCAAGAAGGTATTAGAGCCAAACAAAGGGAGGGTCCTCAGAGACTCTGAGATAGAAGATTCATGTAATTAGCATTATTATAATAATCATAAAATTAACATCATGATCACACTTACCGAGAAAAGAAAAGAAAGAGAAAGAAAAAGAAAAGTTTCAACCCACCAATAAACTGAATTTTGGCATCTTCAGGACTGAGGGACTGCATGGCAGCTAGCTGATCACGGCAGAGCAACTGGATTTCTTCAGCTTTACTGGCAAGTCCGTCTTGTAAGGGCAAGTACTCCTTTAGCTCCGGCCTTAGAAAGAAATCAACAAATGCATATATTACACACACTCACACAGGCACAGGCACACAATGCAGACACAATATGTACATACACGCACACGCATACTACGGCCAAAATTCTTAGCCTCCTCAAGAACTGATCTTTTTATTTAGTCAAAGCACAGACCCTGTTGTGAAATCATGTGCTTTTATTTTGTAATGCTTACAGCTCGTAATCAACAAATTAAGGTAAAACCAAGGGCTTTTACTGCTAAGTTGACTCTTTTAATGCACTTTTAATGCAACTTTGCATTAAAAATGTCATTATCTACCAAATGATATTTTATGAGAAAAGTAATAAACATTTATGATGACTCCTTCATGTTCATCACAGGTATTATGTCATGGTTATGACAGTGTCCTGTCAATCTTATTCAAAACCCTTCAAATAAAGTGTTATCAAAATATTTAAATAAATTCACAGATTTTCTCTTCAAAGTATCTCACAACTATAGTATTCTGTGCCAGAGTGAATGCTAACTTTTCTCAAATTTTCCTTAAATTGCAGTTCAGGTAAATGCCGTTAACAGGCTGGTTCTGTTGTTGTTATAAGCTAAAGTTAGTGTAACCAAGTTGTATTTCTATTTTGTTATAATTACACAAAATATATTGTTATTCAGCCTAGTCATTAAATAAAACCAGCACAACATTACCATGTGATAAGTGGCTTGTGAAAGCGTCACAAGGTTCACAATATGTATTGTGTTTTTCACCTAAAATAGCTATACTGTAAACTGAATAGCCTTATGAGTTCACCACATGAACAGTTGTTGGACTGTAGTTTCTTTGCGTGTAGGCCAAGGAAACCCATATCAGTTTGGTTTTATGGAAAGCTTTACTCAATACACTAAACTAAGTAGCAAGATCGAGTTATTAATAGTGCCCAAAGACAATTGTTCCCCAAAATGTACTCTCATATTTATTACCAGGTATAATTTATTTTACTTACAGTGACAGCTGGCTCTTCAAACCCTGAGCTAAATGCTGCAGGGTTGCCAATTCGGCAATCTGTTGAACTGATGAGGTTCCACCAGCATAATGAGGAATGATTATCTTGCCATGAAGATATTCCTGTAGAAGCTAAAAACACAAAATCTTTGCAGTTTGAGAATTGATCATTCAAAAACACTTTTCATTTTCAAAAACATTGTCCTCTTACCTGCTGATAGTGAAAGTCCACAAAGAGCTCATTCTTGAAGGAAAGAGGTTTTTCCCAGAGGACTCTCCTGAATGACAAGGAGATGGAGCCATCATCCAGTAAGAAATCAAACAAGTAGTCCTCAGGATGTAGAGGGCGCACCATCCCATCTGAAGCAAAGGACCAAAGAAGTTTAATGGAGGGACAGAAGAACAAAAAGAGAAACCATTGACAAAAGGTATAAAGGAAGTGACTTGGAGGACAGTTGGGATCCTCTGGCATCCCTTGACCACCTCCTTCCAATGCAAAAAGAGAAAGTTAAACGGCTCTTAGTGGAAAAACATTCTTTTGCTAGTGACGAGTATGATGTCGGGACCATTCCGTCTCTTCAACTGAAAATCAGACTAAATTATCTAACTCATGTCAAAAAGACATACATCTCAGTCCCTATGCCTCTCCACAAAGAAACAGAGGAATATTTGGAGGACTTGTTAAATAGGGGCTGGATCACAAAATATGCAGTCCCTTTAGGGGAGATAATTTACAGAACATTACTTTTTTAGAAGGACAAACAGGGAAAACAGTTAGACCAAGAAACAATACTACTGCATGAGTAAAACACTACACTATACTAAGAAGTTTAACAGCTGGCAAATAGTTCAGTAACAATTTAGTAGGGTTACAGATGGATCTTGTCAAACCAGTTGAATACTCAGTGTCTTTAGCCCGTAGTTTATCACAAGTAAAGGATGTCACTGTGCTTGTTTGTATCTCTTTGTACAGTCAAGTACAGTCAACAGTTACCTTGAAATCTTGTGGCGATGAGGGAAAACTCCTTGACCTCTGTAAACTCTACGATTTCCATGTTTTCACACAACCCTGTCACAACATCTGCTGTCACCTACATAAAGATATAAAATGGCATATATACTGTATATGTAAATATATATATGTAAATATAGATATAATTTTTTGGTTTTAAAGACCAATCATACACTGAAGCTTCGAATCTTGACAGGAAACTCTACTCCTCCTGGCAGCTGGATAGGAATGCGTTGAGAAGTTTTGCCAGTCTACAAGACAAGATAAATAAAATCTTAATAGTAGCTTCAAATGGTAAAACTGAGAAATCCAACAAAAAGAAGCATTTTTTTGTAGACAGAAAATCTACTTATCTAAATGTGTAACTTACTAGAACTGCCTCCATCTCAACATGTGAGGGAACGTTTCGTCGACCACCAAAATTGATCGAACGCTGGAGGTTATCCAGACACACAAATGCCAGCTCTGATGTAAGTACAAATAAAACAACATGAAAAAGCACACAAAAAATTCAAGATACACTTAAAACGCTAACTTTTGTCTTCTCTACCTTGGTATGGGTGTTCGTTGTCCTGACAGATCTCTTGCAGGTGCTGCATGACAAAGGGATGGAGAATCGGAGAGCAAGGGAAGAAGCCAGTAATGAGGCTAAGCAGCCGCCAGCCAAAGGTACAACTTGATCTGTGGAGGTAGCACCATGAATAAGTGTGTGCAGAGGGTAATAACATGTGATAGTATATTTCTTTAACAATGAGAGCAGTGGGTTTCAATAATATGCTTGAATTTTCCTTTCACCCTTTGCCAGATTTCTTGTTTATTGTAAAAAAGAATAACTTTTTGTATTATGCATTTATTTTCCTAACTTTGCTGTGGGTAGATGCAGCTGTGGGTAGAGCAAACCACACAAGTGCCTGAATGTAATTGGCTGCGGAGCTGGGTGTCAGTATATAAAGGGCCCCCCGCACATCTGGTTGACATTTTCCTCCCGGTTCAGTCTTCTGCATTTGCTGGCACTGCACACTAGGTAAAACCGGCTTCATATCTCCTCATCAAGTCTATTATTTGTGGTAATTTATTTAAATGTTCTGTATAATTGCTGTGTACTAGTGCAAGCTTGAATGGTGCTCTTAATAATGCTCTAAACGCGGATCGATCCTTCTTGTGGTAAGGAGCTTCCCACACTTGCTGTGCTTGTTTGCTTAGCTTTGATGCGTTTCTTTAGTTTTAGGTCACTACCCACATCTGCACTGCCGTCTCAGAGCTGAGCCATAACTTGTCTATTTTAATGTGTGAGAGGTTTTAAATTAGTATTTTTCATATTGACTGAAGTAAGCATTGGCATAATAAAATCACTGAATTGGGTACAATTGTTTCAAGCCTCATCTGTAGCGGCTCTGTGTGCCTTTAAAGTAACTTTTCAAGTGGAGTTGAAATTGAAATTGCAATCAATTTGATCTATATTAAAGTAGTGGTCTTAAATTCAAAATGCTCATTTTCAATCACACTGGTCCCGCCACATAGAGTTCACATATCGTCTGAACACTCCTAATAAGGCTCTGAGAAGTATAGTAGCTTAAAAAAGCTTTCTTGTTTTATTTGTAGTAGTATTCTCCTTTACTAAGCTTGAGGAGATATAAGACTTTCCTTAAAAATTTTACATGTTATCAACCATGTTAAGTTATAACTATGTTGAACTTTGGGTTCTACAGTCTCTTGACTATTTGAATTTATGGTTCACGCTATGTCTTTATTTCAGTTATGCTTATGTTATGAGAATTGTGTGTAATATGTGCTGTGCAGCTTTAAAGAGCAACTGGTGTTAGATAAACTATGTCTCAAATCTCGCAGTAGGTTGAGAAACTAATTATTACACTTCTGTTTTTCAGTATAAAAGATGTTTGAACTCAGAAGCCAGAGATGACATTCTGATGGAGCAATTCTGAAATTGTTTTAAATTATTACATTCTTGGTAGATCTGACTGAGAGCTTTTCACCCTAACAGTGCATAGATAAAGAGCATCTTTAGTCAGAGGCTTCTTCAGATTCAGTGTAGTACAGACCACTGCAGGAGAGTTTTCCTGCCACCACCATCTTCAAAAACTCTTTGAAGAATCTAAATTAATGATTTACATCATTTAATTTTCCTCTGGGATTAATAAAGTATTTTTGAATTTGAATTTAATTAAAGTATTTTTTCCACAAGATAGGTTTTGACTTCCTCTTTGCAGTGGACCCCACAAGCTTTTTGCCCTGAGTGCTATCCTGGAGGGGTTGCACTGACCCCGCATACGCTTTTGATTTATTTATTTTTTGTTGTGCTTCTGAGAACAAAGGGGCTGATGAAACACCCCCATCGCTTCCCCGTTGTCTGACCGTGACATCTGCCGTAAACTTGCTGAGCATTGAGCTTGGAGTGTGGGAGGGTTCACAATAAAATTCAATCTCAAATGAGTGTGAAACACTCACCTGGTGGGGTTGTTGGCTGTTTGTTTGATGACCTGGCAGTAGATTTCATCTCTAAGAATTTCCTTTTCCTTCCCTAACTAAACAAACAAGGGAAATTGATTTTAAAGTAATACGAAAGTAACAACTGTCAACATCAACGTCAAACTTTGAAAATATTCCCTAACCAGCAGTATATGAGTGAGGCAATCTGCTTGAGTAGTGTTCTTCTGTGTTGTGATCTCCCCCATAAACTGCATCAGGGCTGTAAATAAAGATAACCACGTAACTTTCTTTAGGATTCAAAACGGTAACATATGTTTCAATAAAATAGGATTTGTAAACTCACTTATGAAGCACTCAACAGCCAAATCATTGATTTCAGAATCAGTGAACAGAATGAGTGACTCCTGGATAGGGACCTTAATAAAAATAAAATACAGTTAGATCTTAATTTTAAAACTTTAAACATACCTCATTACTTTCCAGTCAACCATGAAAGAAACATTTAAAAATACTTTTTAGAATCTTTTCTAATGAAATCTGTTGACTTCTGTGACCTGATAGCACCTGGTTCAACCAAATAATTCATGTTGCACACAGGAAATTATTTCTTCAAAGACATACAGAATTCTTACTGACTTAGGGACATAAAATTACATTTGTCTTGATCTACAATGGTATAGAGTACTAAAAGAAAATTTGTTTTCACAAATTCCTTGACATAAAGTTAGAAAAATTGTTTGTACAAGTTTAAATGCTTTCTGGCACTCTTTAGTATAGTTATTCATATTTCTCAAAATAACCAGAGAAATATTAAGATGATCCCTCTGACTCTATTCAGCTCTGCTAACACTTATCCTCACCTTCAGAGGGTAAGTAATGTCACAAATCAATTTTGCCATACAAAATTGATTTGTATGGGAAATCAATTTTAATTAAAATTTATTTGTATGGGTCAAAACAGCAGTTTGGATGCTATTTTGTCGGTTTCCATAACACTCAACAGTCAAAGCATTGATTTCAGAATTATTGTAGATTCTGAAATCTACAATATCAGAACCATTGCAGTGATTCTGAAATTATTGCATATGGTCAATAATTAAGCCTATACAACCTATACAGCTGACCATACAGCACCATTCAACATGGTCTGTTGTTTGAAGGACAGAAACATGTCACAGCTTGTGCTACGTTTGCCACCAGGCTAGTATGATGCCACATTTGGGTTTTACCCTGCCTGTCCAATGAGAGTCCAATAGGCTTTGGGAACACGCTCCTGAGTATGGCAGACCGTAAAATAGTGCACCAAACCACACCGACCAAGATACTCAGAGGAAACAAGGCATCAGCTTTAAATATTTGTTAGCTGTCTGACATCTGCCGTGCTCAGGAAGAGCGCAGCAACAATATTAGTAAATTATCTATCAGGACTGCTTTATTTGTTGTTTTATGCTGCCTTACTTTGTGCTAGATTCTGCCCTATTTCTGTCAAGCTGGTGTGTTACATATGCTCGCTATTTGGAAAATACTTTGAAATATGGATTAAGTATGATGTAGCTCAACCATCTCACTATTTATGGTGTATGTCCTAGTCTACTTGTGCAAACTAGCTCCTATTATTGGACAGCACATCAGAGGAAGAGGCAAATGAAGAATTGTCCTCTTTGGACTAAAGCTCAGAATTTGGTCTGGTTGTGCTGTGATTAATCTTAAATGTCAGTTTTCATATAAGAGAGGATGCACTAACTGGATATATTTTTGTCTATAATGACATAAAAGTTAATGGCATAAAAATAGTGAATATGAAGAAGAGTATGATACAGAATGTAGCTTGTATAAAAATGTGCATATTTACAACAAATGTGATATATTTGGTGAAGAACCTCTGGAACTAGTTGGCTGAAAATGAGCTGTAAAGCTGAAGTTAACGTCATTTAAAAAGATACTCTGGGAAAAAAATGGCTAAAAATTATGTTCCTTATAATGTAAAGTTTTAAACAACAGAAGACATGGGACATCAGTGTTCATAGGGTCTTACCACTGTGTGTTGAACTGCTTCTGAAAAATTTCTTCCAGTGACTGGCACTCCTGTTGTCTCCATTCTTTCAGCATCATTTAATGCAACACAACATTAGCCTTGCTCTGTTAAACAAGCATACTAACATAAACAGGATTAATGTGGAATTTTTACTCACCTAAAATACTTGGAAGCAAAGTCAGCCATAGCAGAAAAGATCTCTAGTTCATGGTTGGATCCTTTTTGAGAGCTTTGTGCAAGTGTGTGTGGTAAGCCCTGTACTGAAGATGGATTCATGGCCTCCCGACTAGACTGCACAGAACGATTGTTGGGAATGTGTCTGCTGGTGGGGACAGGTGAAGAGCCATTGAATGAACTGGCTGGCTTAACATTTCTCATGCTTTTTCTCCTGTCATCTCTTTGATCTAGATGGAGCCAGTGATAATCTGGGGCTGCACATGGCTGGGTGATATCCTGTGGAAAAAGACCAGAACGCCCACCGGTGCTCCCAAACTCCCAACCTAGTGCAACATTCAGAGTAGATTGACATTAAAATAATAGAATATTAACTGCATGGGTGGGATATGCTGGTAGAAATAATTAATATTTAGCATATTTATTGTTAAATATACAATAAATATACAATTATAACTACCACTGAACTAATGATCTCACCAGTCTGAAGGCCTTCCATTTTCTGCAGTTTGATGATATCCCCCTTACTGAAGCTCAGAAGTGTCTTGTCATCCGTCACAAAACTCTTCAGAGCAACCACGTGGCCTGAGTCCTTAAGAAAAATGAAAAAGATATGTTAAAGAGAGATGTGTAAAGATGGTTAAAATCTAAAATGGGATAAGATGTAAGGGAGATTTAGCCAAGACAAACTAACACTTTTGAAGGAAATATAAGATTTTTTTAAAAAAGTAATCACCTTGATGAGTTCCTTGAGGAAAACTTCAACCATGGCAGTGATCTGAGGAGCCTTGGTTGACTGCAGCACTAAGTTTTCCGTTTTAAGCTCCAGTTTTACTTTGTCTGCTCCCTCCAGGTTGACAGACAGCACCTCTGCAAAACTATATTCATATAAAATATTATTCTGGGCCAGAAACAGTGATGGCAGTGAGTGGCATTGTATGTTAAGTTTTAATTAGAGTTAAAATTCAAACAAATAAGGGCAGATAAGATCACTATTTGTCACATTTTTATGCTACTTAATTAGTATGTTCATGTCAGAACTCTCGTCTGGAAGTGATGGCTTGCCAGGTTCAACCCTGTTTTAGTTTAAGTTGGAAAACCATAGGATTTTCAGAAGTTAGTTCCATATTTAAAAGAAGATTGTCAGATAAAGACTATTATTGGCTAATATAGATACCTGTAACCTTTGAGCTGTTTGAGATGTTTAGGATTGATGCCTGATGCTTTCACCACCTTCAATAGACGAATCCCTCGATGAGAAACACCCAAAACCTGAGCATCTCCATTGTGTGGCTGCATGTAAAAAAGAAATCATATTTTTTAGTGGTTACTATACAGTATATCATATCTAGTGAATAACGAGAGCTTATTTTATTAACAACTACAAAAGTTATTAATAAAGTAACTTGTGTAGTAATTTTTGGGGAGCAACTGACCTGCCTCAAGACTGTATTGAGTAGCTGTAAAGTCTGAATGTCAAATGTTGTTGGAGGAGTTTGTACAGATACGATATGAGTGTAAGAGACAAAATTGTTGCTTTTATCCAAAATGGCTGACTACCTGCTGGGTTTGGACCAAGGCTCCAATAGACATTTCTGTAGGTCCTGATAAATCACACATCTGTAAAAAGTTTGATGATTTTCGGCCAAAGCATGGATTGGGGGTAATTTTTTAGATTTATTTTTTTTAATTCTAAGGGGTGCGGTGGAAGACCCTACCGTACCCTACCCTACCCTAGACCACAGTCACCAAATATTGGACAGCATTCCTGTCAGGGGGAAGGGAGGTGGATTAAGATTGATAATATCGAATGAAGTGCAGATTGGATGAAATCTGTGGAATTTAGAGCCAAATGTAATGTAAACATGATGTCTGAATTCGCCCTACAGCAAAAAGATTTTGTGCTTTAAAGTGAGACCAATTTGTTACCTGTTTTCTGAAGCAAGAAGACAGATAAGGTTGTTTAGGTCAGATATGGACTTTTCAAAGTAAAACCATACATATCTGGCTGTCAGGGAGCGTTGGTCAGGCGATATCATGATTTGACTATTGAGTATTATAGAGGACTGGATGTGGAGGGTTGGTGTCTCAGCGACCTTTTGTGTTTCATAGCAAAATGTCTGGGTCTGGCCATGCCTCTTCAACATACTCAAAAACTCACCATTTTGATAACTTTTAATGCCCCATGCTTCATGAGCAAAC
The DNA here is from genome assembly GCA_903066825.1 of Alfaro cultratus. NCBI lineage: Eukaryota > Metazoa > Chordata > Actinopteri > Cyprinodontiformes > Poeciliidae > Alfaro > Alfaro cultratus. The sequence goes on along the minus strand of CAEFZX010031554.1, from coordinate 2,276 downwards.
TGACCAGGTTTCAAACTGATCAATCAAAATCTTCTGGAGGAGTTGGATCAAATGTGGAGGCTATAAATCATCAAAATGAGGTGAAAATTGGAATTTCAATCCAAGATGGCTGGCTTGCTGTTTGGTGTAGAGTATGGGTGCAAGAGAGTTTTCTATAGGTCTTTGGGAGTTGTACAAGTGTACCAAGTTTTATTGCTGTACAATAAAGTAAGGTCAATGTGGAGGGTTTTTTGAAAGTTGCCATGGAGAGCTGTTGAGACATTTCTGTTCCAACTTTTGCAAACCCTTGCTTGCTTTTCTTCCTGGTTCCTGTTTTTGTTCTGCTCTGGCTCCCTGCATTCCCTGTGATTTTTGTAAGTTTTCAATTTTATCATTAAATAAATTTCTCCATGCTCCCAGCTCCTGTCTGCATTTTTGAAAGCCAATATTTTCAGAATATGCAGTCTACTGATATTTTTTAACTATTGTCAAAATATTTTCTAAGCTGAAAAGCTTTGAAAAGAGATGCAGTATGGCATAATAACTATGATCTTTTAAACTCAGAGTGGTATGGTACCATGCAATTTATTCACTCTCACGGCTTTCTTGCTCACCAGAAAGAAGCAAGAACGTTCCTTCTTGCTGAGGGAACTCTATGTAGCTTATCTATGTAGCTTCCTTATATAGATAATGTTTGATCATTTGACATTGTAATGTACATCAGACCGTCTTAGGGAACATAAAGTATCTGACTGGACTGTGTGTCATGCTAATCTGTCTGTATGATTGTATTGTTTTAGTATGAGTTAGATTTGCTGTATATTTCTATTATTGGAAAATTAATTCAATCTGTTTTTCTTTTAATGTGCATTGAGAGTAAATTTGTCAAGTAGAGCAATATAAAAAAAACAAAACTGAATAACAAAAATGGACAAAACAAATGTACCATATTCCTTTTTCTTGAAGCTTACCGTCACAGGGAAGAGTCGACTAAAATAGTTCTTCCAGTTATCTCGAGCGGCAATAACTATTCTCTTCTTCATGTTGTCATCCTGAATAGTGCTTATGTTTGTTCCCACGTTGAAATTTGCTGTAAAGGCACAATGATATTGGAAAAATTTAAGTGAAGCTTTGTTACATTAGAGGGTAAAAAAGTAGGAAGCTTGGAAAAACCTCAAAACTGCTGCCAACTGTGGAGAAGAGGGTGGAAGCATTATATATGATACAATAATAACATTTTAAGAAATTGTGTAAATTACAGTCTTAAATAAAAGGGAACCAGACATTTGCCTAGTTTTCCATAAAGACTTGATGAGGAACCTGAGGCCATTTGGTGTGAGAGGACACTATTAAGAAGGATCTATGATAGTGTGGTGGCTTCAATGATCCTCAGGTCTACTGGGCTTGTGGGAGCTGAGAGAGGAACAGCAAGAGACTTAAGGTAATAGAAGGGCTGTCTCAGTTTGGAACTGCTCTGGACTCCATTGAGGAGGTAGGTGAGAAGAGGACATTAGCTAAGCTGAAAGCAATTCCGATTAACTCCTCTCACCCCTACATAAGACTGTGAGGATCTTAGGCAGCTTCTTCAGCAACAGACTGAACTTCCTACAGTGTTGGTAGGAAAGATACTCCAGGTCATTCACACTAAGTGCAGTCAGATTGTATAACACCTACAACTAATAAATTGTTGAAACATCTCTACTACTCCCTACCAGTACTTCCTCTATTTTCTCTCGTCCATGTACTTACACCGGTGTTCCAAATTATTATGCAAGTGATATTTTCTCAGATTTTCTTAAATGGTCAATGCAATTGATGGTCAGTATAATTTTCAAGTCATGAACTATTACAGTTTAAATCAATTTTAATGAACAAAGCTCCCCATGAGAACAGTATTTTTTTCAAAAATAAAAATCTCAAAATGCACTGTTCCAAATTATTATGCACAGCAGATTTTCTAAACATTTTATGGATTATAAAGAACTGCAGTCATTATTTGAATGTGCAGCATTAAGTAGTCACATGTACTAAAATCAAAAGCCATTTCAATCAAAAACATCTTAACAGACAGAGTTACATGTTAATATAGGAACCCTTCTTTGACATCACCTACACAATTCTTGCATCCATTGAACTTGTGAGTTTGTGGAAAGTTTCTGCTTGAATTTCTTTGCAGGATGTCAGAATACCTTCCCAGAGCTGCTGTTTTGATATGAACTCCATTCCACCCTCAGATCTTCTGCTTGAGGAAACTCCAAAGGTTCTCAATAGGGTTGAGGTCAGAGGAGGATGGTGAC